>PVIA01015801.1:0-21361 GCA_004024845.1 Tonatia bakeri | reverse complement strand
AAACACAAGGATATTGCCAAAATAAGGAGACAAAGAAACATGGCCCAAATGAAAGAACAGATTAAAACTCCAGAAAAAGAACTAAACAAAATGGAGATAAACAATCCATCAGATGCAGAGTTCAAAACACTGGTTATAAGGATACTCAAGGTGAGGACCTCAGCAGCATAAAAAAGATCCAGTCAGAAACAAAGGATAAACTAATTGAAATAAAGAACAATTTACAGGGAAACAACAGTAGAGTGGATGAAGCCGAGAATCAAATCAATGATTTGGAATATAATGAAGCAAAACACAACCCATCAGAACAATAAGAAGAAAAAAGAATCCAAAAAAATGAGAATATAAGCAGCCTCTGAGACAACTTCAAGAGGTCCAACAGTCATGTCATAGAGGTACCAGAAGAGAAGACAAAGAGCAAGAAATTGGAAATCTATTTGAAAAAATAATGAAAGAAAACTTCCCTAATTTGGTGAAGGAAATAGACATGCAAGTCCAGAAAGCACAGAAAAGTCCCAAACAAGATGGATACAAAGAGGCCCACTCCAAGACACATCATAATTAAAATGCCAAAGGTTAAAGATAAAGAGAGAATCTTAAAAGCAGCAAAAGAAAAACAGATAATTACCTACAAAGGAGTTCCCACAAGACTGTCAGCTGATTTCTCGAAAGAAACTTTGCAGACTAAAAGGGATTCTAAGAAATATTCAAAGTCATGAAAAGCAGGGACCTACAGCCAAGATTGCTCTCCCCAGCAAAGTTATCATTTAGAATCAAAGGGCAGGCAAAGAGCTTCCCAGACAAGAAAAAACTAAAGGACTTCATCATCTCCAAATCATATGAAATGTTAAAGGGACTTATTTAAGAAAAAGAAGATCAAAACTATAAACAATATAATGTCAAATAATAAATATCAAGAGTTAAATGTAGGAAACAAACTAAGCAAACAAGAACAGAGACAGAATCATGGATACAGAAAGCATTTTGATGGTTGCCAGACAGGAGGTGGATGTTGGTGAATGCATAAAGAGGTAGGGGATTAAGAAGTACAAATAGGTAGTTACAGAATAGCCATGGGGATGTAAAGTACAGTATAGAAAATGGAGTAGCCAAAGAACCTATACATATGACCCATGCACATGAACAATGGTGTGGGGCTTGCCTGAGGGAGTAGGGGATGCTGGGTGGAAGGTAGGACATAGGAGGGAAAATTGGGACAACCGTAATAACATCAATAAAATATAACTTTTAAAAATTTTATGAATGTTGCTGAAAGTAAAGATCTAAATAAATGGAGAGAGATACCATATTGTTGGATTGGGGGGCACAGTATTGTTAAGATAGTCGTTTTCCCTATATTGATCTACAGAGTCAATGCAATTCTTGTCAACATCCCTGAAGAGTTTTGTGGGGGTTTTATTTTTGTAGAGGTTGACAAGCTGATCCTAAAATTTATATGGAAATAAGAAAACAATTTTGAAAAAAGAAAGTTGGAGCATTGATTACAAAGCTTACTATAAAGCTACAGTAATGAAAACAGTGTAGTATTGGTGTAATGATAGACATAAAGGTCAATGGGACAAAATAGAGTTCAGAAATAAACTGTCATATTTGTAGTCAATTGATTTTCAACAAAGGTGCTAAGCCATTTCAATGAGGAAGGAATAGTGTTTTTTTTTTTTTAAACATGGTTCTGGAGCAATTAAATATCCATATGCAAATAAATGAACTTAGTGCCTTACCTCACACCATACACAAAAATTTCAACAAGATGTATCAAAGATCCACCGTAGGTTTAAAACTGAAACTTTTTTTTTTCAAATTTTATTTTAATGATTGTTCAAGTACAGTTTTCTCCCCTTTACTCCCAATCAAGCCCACCCACCCCCCTCCCAACTTCCCTCCCATTACCACCCTCCCCCTAGTTTTTATCCATGTGTCTTTTAACTTTGTTCCTGTGAACCCTTCCCCTTTTCCCCTGAGATTCCCTCTTCTCTCTCCTCTGGTCACTTTCTGCCTGTCCTCTAATGCAGTGTCTTTGACTATATTTTGCTTGTTTCTTTGTTTTGTTGTAAAACTGAAACTTTTAAAATATAGGAGTAAATCTTCATTATCTTGGAGTAGGAAAAGGGTTCTTAGATACAACACAAGGGAATTTGGGGGAATGTCTGAAATGTTTTAAAACTGGATTGAGATGATGGCTGTACAACTATAAATTTATTAGAAATCATCAAACTGTATATTTACAGTGGGTAAATTGTACAATATAGAAATGATATCACAATAAAACTTTTAAAAGTAAAAAATGAAAAGTATTATATTTTCTTTTTATTTAAAAACATCTACTTTACCATTTTGTACTTTTTTAAGGTAAAGCACTGTTAGAAGTTTCTTCCATGTGCTGTGGGTTACAGTGTACTGTGGACCCCATAATGTCATTTTTAATCAATTCATGCTCCCACTACAACATCAGTTTCCAGTGTCTCCTAGCATTGTCCCTCCATCCTAACACCAATCCAGAATAGCCAAGCTGCTTGCCCCTTGAAGTGCCCACAAAGCTCACTGAAGAAGTCATCCCAGTAGATTTTTTTACAGATTTTATTTATTTACTTTTAGGGAGGGGGGAAGTGGGGGGGAAGAGAAGGAGAGAAGCATCAATGTATGGTTGCCTCTCATGCGCCCCCAACTGGGGACCTGGTCCACAACCCAGGCATGTGCCCTGACTGGGAATCAAACTGACGACACTGGTTCTCAGCCCCGCGCTCAATCTACTGAGCCACACCAGCCAGGGGTAATGGGATCATTGCATTGATTTCTCCATCTCAATATTTAGCTTTATGGCTAACGTTTTGCTTTTAACTGACATTGAAATGCTAAATTTGTTTTTCTTTCCCAAGAACTGTTTTTAATAAACTACCAAGGAGTAGTTGTACCTTGTGGAAGAAGCCCAAATTGTCTTTTTTGTTCAAAAACAGTATGAATTACATAATTTTATGTACTTTTTCAATAAGAAAGTCTCTCTTGGTGGGATTTTCTCAGAATAAAATATTTTAGTTTATTTTTTAGTTCATTTATTCTTCATTCAAATACATATTTGTCATTTCCCAAAGTTCACAGGTTTTTGCAAATTTTTTGCCATAATAGTAATTTTTTCTTTTTACTGTTGTAAAATATACATAACATAAAATTTACCCTTTAAATCATTTTTAACTATGCAGTTCAGTGGCATTAAGTACATTCCTATCGTTGGGTAACCATCACATCTCTAAACTTTTCTCAGCTTCCCCAACTAAAACTTTATACCCATTAAACCACAACTCAGTATTTCCTTATCTCCCAGCCTCTGGAAGCCACCATTCTACTTCCTGTCTCAATGAATCTGACTGCTGTTAGGGACCTCATAGTGGTTAAGTAGAATCACACTGTATTTGTTCTTTTGTGTCTGGCTTATTTCACCTAGCATGATGTTCTCAAGGTTCATCCATGTTATAGCATGTATCAGAATTCCTTCCTCTTAAAGGCTGAAAAATATTTCATTGTATGTGTGCACCACATTTTGTTTATCCATTTGTCCAATATCAATGTTTTATGGTAGACAATTATATAATAGAAAAAAACAAAGTCTCAAAATAAAGCTATCTGGTAGTAGGGAATTTAGCCTTAGCTCTATCTGGGCTCCAAGTGAGCTACCACGTTATACATCTTTGTAAAAGGAATGTATGTTTTTCACTAAAAGTATTATTAATGACAGGAGTACCTCTACTTCACAAGTGGCAAACACAAGGCCCACAGGCCAAATCCTGCCCTCCACCTTGTTTTATCCAGCCTGGCACCTTGTTTCTACCCGGCAGCAGCACCGAGCTCCTTGCCCCTAATTAAGGAGTAGTCACATTTATACAGTCCTAAAATTATATTTGGCCCTTTGAAGGCAACCACAAGGCTGATGTGGCTCCTGGAGAAAATGAGTTTGACACCCCTGCTGTACTTCCCTGATTTGTTTAGATGAATTAATTTTTAAAACATGGATTGGAATTTACTCTAAAATACCAAAAATAATTAATCAACTTGTCCCCAGTACCAGTATTTCCCGTTGAGTGTCATTCTTTTTTATAAGATCACAGTAAACTTTACCAGAAGGCAAAGGAATGTTCAAAAAGCTTTAAAAGTGCAACAAGCACTGATTCTTCTTCATGCTATTTTCAAGGAAAGGAGGGATTCCCCTCTCCAGCTGAATGAAATACAGTATGCTCAGTTGAATAACATTCAATGGGCTTGGCTTGCAATGTCTACAACCCAGGAACATAGCTGCTCCTTCTCTTTGTGGCCCTTCAAACATTATCTCATAAAACCACTTCTGTCAGACTGTCTTTGTTTTGTTCTCTTTTAACTTTCCACAACAGAAAATCATTTTTGCTACAGCTACTTGTACAAATGCTTGGTGTTCACCTATGCAAAATAAAGGACATATCTTAAGTCGAGAATTACTATATTGCATAAGTAATTAAATAAAGTACTATGTGACACACCTCATATAAATGTTTTCTTTTAAAGCAGGAAATTACTAATAGGATTTTCACTTAGTATAAATACCATTTAACTATTATTGTATATGCTTCAATATGTAGAGCTCATTAGGAAATGAGGTTTTACCTCTTTTAAACAATATATTTAAGTGTTTTTTAACAGAAAAGAAATGTATATCATAGTGAAATTTCTCACACTTGGGCAAACTCTTAAATCTGGTATTTAAAAGTGTCCTATTTCAGAAGGTTTAGTTAAAAGAAAAATAAAGTCTGTATATATCTACATAGGTTTGTTTTCCTTCATGCTTTCTTTTGCTTGCTCAAGAATAGAGATTATGAGTTGTTTCTTACAGGACTTGGTCTTAGAGTTATTTGCCAGCTGAAAAATTCCCAGAGAACAGTCAAGTTAGGTCATCTGTGGCCAGTGCTTGAGTTTCTCAGAAAGAACTGCAAACTGGCCAGAAATCTGCCACAGTGGCTTACACTGTTAGTCCGCTAAAAAGGTAGTCATTTTAGATTGAACTAGGAAGTCAAGCAAGTCTTAATTTCTTGGAATCAAAAATAAATCCTTGTAAGTGCAATGTTCTAATGGGACTGAAATAAAAACAAGTCTGTACAGACAAATAAAACCTAAGCCAAACAAGAGCCCCTTTAGGAGTACTTTCAGTGTCAGGATCCAACGTGTTTCAGGAAATCTTCAGTTGGCCCAGATATACTGATTTTTCAATTTCCTATTTGCTATCAGAAGAAAACTCATAATGGATTTAGTTAAGCCAGCTGGGCCCCTTTTTACAAAGACTTCAAGTAAGGATATATACTCCATCATGATTTTCTAAAACTTGATTTAAGCTATCATTTCATTGCTATACTCTTCAGTTAAAGCTTTCCTGGGACATCTAACTTAAGGGCTTCCAGCATCATTCTTATTGTCCACCAAATACAATATACAGTACATCAGATATTGATTTCTAATTCAAGTTGCCCAGTATAAACTGGGCCATAGTATTGGTAGCAGCCCCAAACTTTTCTCCAGGGAAAATCCAAATTCCAGAGTGGGACTCCTGTTAATTTATTATGGTCATTAGATTTGTGGATATGATGCCTTTTTTAAGTTAAAATGATTTTTAGAAATTTTATAGTGGGGCGAGGAGCAGCGGTGGGGAGAAGGCAACCCCAGCCCCCTCCATGTGCCCCAAGAGGTGGGGTGCCGGGACCCCACTGCCCCTGTGTCCCCTGCCCCCACACATGGCTCCTACCCCAGGATGCAGGGTGGTTGGGCTGGCACTCTGAGAGGCAGCGGTGGTGAGGCATGGGACCAGTGAAGTATAAAGTCTATTTGAAAAGTGGGCAAAGGATATCACGGAGTACAGGTGGGGCAGTAAAGACCTCATGTACACAATGTGCCAACATATCAAATCTCTGAACTTGGACTTGAAGAGAGTTTCAATCCCTGTCACTACCCACACTGAATGGTGACCCCTGACCTTTGGAGTGGAAGCTGTTTGCCAGCTGGTCATCAGTGTTCCCAGGACTGGTCCAGTTCTGCTGAGGAAGGCACGGAAACTGGGAGCTCACTGCTCTGTTAAGAATGAACAATCCCATGACATTGCAGTCACCCACCTGGGGTCCAAGTCCTCCTGCTCTTTAACCTACAGGGGTGTCCAACCTTGTGGTGTCTCTGGGCTACACTGGAAGACAAAGAGTTGTCTTAGGCCACACATTAAATACACAAACATTAACGAAAACTGATGAGCAAAAAAAAAAAGTCTTAAGTAAATTTACGATTTTCTGTTAGGCCTCATTCATAGCCATTCTGGGTTGCATGTGGCCTATTGGCTGCGGATTGGACACCCCAGATAGGGAAACATGTACGGCCTTTATCTCACTGGCACCTGGGCAGCTTTTTGAGGATGTGAAGCTAGCAGGCAGACAAATACTGGCCTCTACGTGCCTCCCTATTTCTAGAGTGTTCCTCATGAATGCCCTTCCTGCTTGCTTTCCAGTCTACGTGGAAGGTCTTTGGACTGCTGGGACACTGTAGGTTTCCCAGCCATTTCTCGGAGCCAGGGGGCACAGAGAGTGCAGCAGTGGGTGCCAGGGTACAGATGATCATCAGCAGGCCTCTGAGCAGCTTGGCCTCCTGGGGCAGGAGCCAGGAGCACACCCTGCACAAAGGCCAGAGGAGTTGACACCCAGCCAGCCACCAGCCCCACCTTAGTTGCCTGTGGTCTTGCTGTTAATTTTGACCCTATGAGAGAGAAAGGAGTCACAGACTTTGGCCCCTGGGTGCTGAATTCAAACAGTGACAAGTCTGTTGGCTGAGACATTGAGGAAGACATCCATGAGTATACCTGAAGGCCAAGAGCCAGGCTGCCCAGCCAGAGCCATTGATGGGGACAGTCAGTGCAAACCAGTCTTCTCAGAGCAGCCCCTGACTACTTTGTGTCCCCCGAAACTTACACCTGGCTTAAGAGGTGTCCCTAGCAGCCATGTGGGAGTCAGCAAGGACTCATTTTGAGCAGAGCATCCAGGTAGAAGTAGAGCAGTTTCTGAGTAAAAAAAGACAATATGAGACCCCAAAATGTGACATGCCTGCAGATAATAAACCAGACTCAATGACAACTTGGCCAAACTGGCACTCTGATCCACTGAAGAGCTGGTCATCCAGGTGCACTGGCAGAATTTGGTGGGATTTTGTGAGGAGTTTGTCTTCTGGAAACATCCCAAGTTGGCTAAGGTGACTGCACAGCCCAGAGGCCTCAGGTGTAAAGTCACCACTGAGCCAGAGAGTTTGGGTGGCATGAAGCTAGCAGCCCCCAGGCCAGTCACTGACTGCTGCACTGAAAAAACCCCAGGGTAAGGGTGGGGTCAAGAGGAACCTGGGCCCCGGGAGGAGGAAACAGGGAGTCAAAAACATGGCCCCGGTACACAAGGCATCCAACTCCAGTAGTGCCAATGGCATCAAGGAGGCTATCCAGCTGAAGAAAAGAAAAGAGGCAAGTAGGGACCACTGCAGAAAACCCAGCTGGGGGAGGAGCAGACTGATCCTCCTGCCCACAGCATGAGCCATGCCACAGAGTACGCCTTGCACGAAACCCATAGGAAAATGCTAGGCAGATAGAAGACAGTGGCCTCAAAGTTGGTGGACCTTGGCCCACGTGGCCTTAACCCTGACTGTTCCTTCAAGCCACCAAAGGAAACCAAAGCCTTTGCACCCCCAGGAAACACAGCAGCCAAGAGCAAGTTTGTGGACCAGTGCTCACATCCGGCAGACACATCACCAAGTTGATGTGTACTGAAGCAATCCTGGGTATATCCAAAATGATTCTGCCAGCTTCTGGGGAGGACAATGACAGACCCCTGTCTGCCAGCCTACTCCTTTGTCCCCTAAATGTGCCTTCTCACTCGGACAGTGACAGCAGCTCCATGGACAATGGCAACAATATGCAGCAAGAGATCCAGACATTTTGAGTGCTAAAGGTACAGTCATTGAGTTTGCTGGCTACCACAGACACTGCCTGCAGTCTGCAGAGAGCCACTGCTATCTCACCTGGCCTCAACAGATAGGCTGGTGGCCCCAAAGCCCCTATATCTAAAACACTGAGCTGCAAAAAGAAACACAGGAAAGGCAACAATGCCGTGTGGTGAGCCATGACCAAGAAAATGAGAGAGGTGGAGAAGGAGGGTGCCCCAGGCCCTGACCTCAGCCAGGGAAAAGCAGTTTGAGCAAGAAAAAGCCAGTGAGGTCCCTGGGAGGGAGGGCAGGCAAGGGGACGGCCTGTCTCCTGCAGGACAATCAGGCCAGGTGATGAGCATGTAGCCCTGAATACAGGGGTGGCGTGTCACCAGAACACAGGAAAGTGGTGGAGGTGAAGAGTATAGATAAGAGGGAGAGCTCCAGGGACAAAAGCAGCTTGCTAGACAGTGACAAGGACCTGGACACTGCCATGAAGGACTTCTTATGGTCCAAATGGAAGCTCAAAAAGAGACCCCAGCCTGTGTACAGTGGGAATGTCAGGTTCAAGACCATCAAGACATAGGCCCTGGGTCAGCAGGGTTGCTTCCAGAGAGGCTGGGAGGACAGAAGCCCACACTTGAAAAATTACCTTTCATGGAGCTGGATGGATGTGGGAAAGGGGAGAAAGAGTGGGTAGTGTAATAGCATAAACAATTTTTGTTAAAAACCTGCCTCTCAAAATCCAAAAGGGACAGCAGGGAGGACTCACTAAGGAAACCTTCCAGCATCTTCTGCAGTTGGACAGAGGGAAGAAAGTCGGGCAGCACTGCGCTTGTGGATGTGCCTCTGACTTCCTCTCTGGGCAAACAGCCTGTGAAGGACATGTGTTCTCCAGTGAAGCAGAGGCCCATCACCTTCACTGCTCACCTACCAGCCCCGGCTTTCAGTTTGATGACAGCAGTTTCATGGACAGTGACAATGATACCAAGCTGGAGATCAGCAAAATTTTGGCCAAAAAGGCCTGGACTCCATGGGCAGTTCAGAAACTCAAGGACGGAGTCCCACCACACCCAGGCTGGGGAGTGTGCCCAGGCCACAACCACTGTGCTCAAAGGTAGTGGGCCCAGCCCTGGCCCTTCAGCCCAGCATGTACACACAAAGGCAGAGGGGCAGGGGTCCCCTCAGCCAGCCCCTGGACCAGGGTATGGCCCCCCACACACAGAGAAGGCCTGCCTCCCTGCTGCTCTGTCCAGAGGCCAGCTGGTGCCACCCAGAAGCACCTGTGGAACTGTTGTCTGCCAGACGATCACCTGCAGGTAGACGAAACCTTTATCCACACAAAGACCAAAGGCCACAAAGGGCCAGGCCTGCCACCAGGGATATTACTTTCAGTCATCTGTCCAGTTGTGTGGAAGCAGGCACCCTGGCAGGAAGCCCCAGTGGAATTTTGCCCATGACCTCTCAGATCCAAAGTGCACTGACTTGGAGCCCAGGAGCAGATAGGGAGGAGGCAGCCACAGACCCATGAGGCAGTATTGCCCACCAGAGTTGTCTACAGAGCGTGTGAGCAGTGAGTTCTGAGGCAGGGACATGTTGTGACAAGAGGGCCTGGGGAGCAAAAGGGAGAAGGCAGCCCAGCCTCGCCACAGACCCCAGAAGAGCCTGCCCTTCACAGGCTTCTCCCTGCTGCTCTCCATTCAATTATTCCACTTTGGGAGTAGTGTCTCCTTGGGGACCAAGCCAGCTGGCCTCTTCAGCCCCAGCCTGAACCTGCCTCTGCAAGGCCTGTCCCTCTCAGTCTCTGAGAGGCCCCAGCAGGCCATGGCCCTGTGTCTGGAAGCTCAGACTTACTCATGAAGAAGGAGGGTAGGCACTAACAGTGCTCAGCTTACACAACAGCAGAAACTTGGGTTCAGATGAGGACATTTTAGACCTGTGGTATATACACAGAGGATGAATAGAGATGACGAGGACCAGGAGGCCTGGGATGGTGATGCACTACACTGAGCAACACCTTCATGGAAGACAATGACCTCATGGCCAAAGTCCTCAAGCTGCGAGTATGCATCCTGGCACCAGCATGTATGTGGACAGCACATATATGTGCATGTACCTGTGTGTGTATATGGACACTGTGGGTGAAAAAGGAGAATGGGAGCCACTGTAACTGCCCTGTACGTATGTACACTAGTGAGAAATGATGCCCTTACTTAACACATGTGTCTCGGTAAATATGATTTTTGTATCTTTTTTGTAAATTCTTTAAAGTGCTGTAAAACCATTTTTGGAAAATGTAGCTGTTTGATTTTGTAGGGCATCCCTGAGTGCAGTTTCTGTGGCCTCCATAGCACTCACTTGGTTCTGCCTGTCACAGCCAGGTTTAAGTGACCCTTTGGGGTGACTACTGTGGAAACATCTGATTGTTCCTGAGGGGGCAGCACTGACACCCCCAAAGCACTCCCCAAGCCCCCCTGCCCCCCGCCTCTATCCAAAGGTTCCTGGACATCACTTGTTATAAGTGATCCCAGGCAAAAACCTAGAGCCTTTAACCAGAGAAATATCAAAGCACAAACACCAGCAAACACACTGGCCACGCTTCAGTGCATGTGGAAGTCCCAGGCGGGAGCTCATGCTAGTCACCTCCGTTTTCCCTAGACCTGAATTGTCTCCTGTCCAGTCCTGTTCAATGACTACATGGTTCTAATAGCTCAGTAAACCTCTCTGAACATGGGAGCCACTCTTCCTCATTTTTAGCCACCGCCCTACAAGGTAACAGGCAGCCTGTACATCTTAAATGTTCATGTCCTGACCTGTGCCAGTGAATGAGCCCAGACACTTTGATCACTGAAGTAAGAGCCCAGTATTCTCCAGGGAAATGCTTCAGGAGGCTTTCAGAGAGCCTGCCTCCCATGGGAAGATGAGAGGGCCATGTCCAGCACCGTGCAGCTTGGCTGCAGGCAGAGTCCTGGTCCTCTACCAGTGTTCTAGGTGTTTGGGCTCAGGATAGGGAGGAGTGTGGCATTCTGTTCTGCCTTCTCTGTTTAGTGGGGGGTGCACATGGCTACTGTAGACACAGGAGGGACAGCTATGTAACCCTGATCTGGGCACTGACCAGCCATCACATTTACATGTAATTGTCCTGCAGACTTTTTGGTTGCCCTGAGTTTTAGAACTCTCCATCACAATTTAGCTGTGATGGCCCTGGAGCAAGGTTTATTTTGCAGCCAAATGTAGTTTGTATTCTGACATGCAAGTGAATTTTCTGCACATCCTGCACACCTGGGTTTTAGCAGTGACTCACTCTTGTGCCCAAATGTGGACCTACACTGGCACCACAGTCAGTGTCTGCTTGGTCCCATGCTGTGACAAGCAGGCCTGGGGAGTCCAACTGTCCGTGGCTGCCTGATGTGCACTCTGTTGTCAAATATTCATTCACTCAAGTGCTTGCAGGAAAAACAGTTCATATATTCTATGCTTTAAATTTTATTTAATTTTTAAGAAGTGCATTGGATACTCAACAACAAAAATCAGCTTTTTTTGTATATGAGAACTGTTTTTTTTCCTAATAAGTCAAGCACTGCTCATAAATCAAAAAAGATATTTCATAGAATATACATTTTTAGCAAAAAAAATTTTTAGCACTGATAGAATAGACATTTTTTATCCCATAGAAGGAAATATCCTAGGTAATTTTAAATTCTTTTTGTAAGTCCTAATATCCCAATGATGCATAATCATTTTTAGATTTGTAAGATGGACAGGTTATATAAGTTCCTCCCAAAGTTTTATTGTGGCTCCTTCAGTTTTTGAAAACACAATTTTAAGTTTTGTAGTGCGTTTCTTTCAAATTTAGTTTCCCATCATGCAGTCTTTAGACCACTGCTAAATATACTGCTCTTTTCCTAGTTTGGACTATGTCACATTTAATGATGCCAAAGATCTTTGAAAGGGCATTTTCATATTTTTAACCAAGAGACAAAGTTTATATATAAACTTGAGCAGGAGAAAAATAGATTTTAGATCTCAGAAGATTTTTCTCTGATTTCTAACTTCTGAAAATCAGTTCCAGCACCAGTTCCTTATGTTTTAGTATTAAATCTCCTTTTCCTAACATTTTGCCAGATTTCAATTTTTTTTAATACCATTGGATATTGACGGCTGATCTCCTGAGTTCACTAAAAAGATGTGCCTGGAATTTTTGTTCCTAGTCACCAGGTTCTTCAAAGAAAATGTAAAGAAAGTTCTTAATGAGGTAGTCTGTGTTTCCACAGCAAGTCATTTCAATTCCCATTATTGTACAGTGAACACTGTTATTACATACTTCACAGCTAAATATTTGACTCTTGAAAACTTTCCTTCTTCCCCAGCAAGAAGCATCTTCAGTATCTTTCAAGTTAAGTGCTCAGATGGTAGTTGCTAATGAACTTCAGTATTCCCTGCAACTCTACAAATTCATTCATTATTTGGTCCATATCTGCAGTCTGGTTGCAAAAGCTATAATCTTTCTCAACTAATGTAAAGTCTGGTCCTTAGATTTGGTTTTCTCTAGGCTAAAAACTTAGTGGATATAACCCAATGACAGTAATTTTATAGGTTCTCTGCCAACCATTCCATTTTAAATATGTTGACCTTGCTAAATGCTGCATATAAACTATGAGCAAAAAAAAGACTTCTAATCGAGGACTAGAAATCAGACGAAAGTGAGATTTAATTGAGTATTGTAAAAAATGAAATGATTTTATGTTTTGAATGTAAATAAAAAGTGACATATTAACTGATGCCTGCATCTTTATGTTTGAAAGTACAATTTCAGAAGATTTGAATTTAATATTAACACCAACTTTATTTTGCTTTGTTTAAAATAACCCATCCCAAAGATAGAATGTGGCCTCCTAATGGAACTGTCCTTGTACTCCTTAAGACAGACAGATAAAGCATGTCCACGTAGCTTATGTGTGGTCATATCTGACGCAGCAACAGAAACTGGCAGGGAGCCGGCCTGTCTGTGTGCAGACAGTATGAAACAGTCTGTTTCCCTTGCAGCTGTTTACATTTCCTCATTTTGCTGGGGGGGTTTTTTAAATAAAAAGTGCTGAGGTTGGGTAACTAATTTCATTAGAAAGAGAAAACAAACTAATAGATATATTCTTGTTTTCTCTCTAGGGATAATTTATTAACATTCTTCCCTTTCTCCCTCCACCTCACCTTCTACACCTCAGCTTTACAAATACATTTGATATCTTCACATTTCAGGAAAGCAAATAGCAAAAGGATTATGTTTTATCATTTCAATCCATCTTGAATTTAAGCTTCTAGTGCAGTCAACTACAGCTCTCAGACCAAATCCAGCCAGCCACCTCTCTTGTAAGTAAAGTTTTATTGTAACACAACCATGCCCATTCATTTGTGAATTGTCAGTGGCTGCCTTTGCATACATGGCAGGGTTGAGTGGTTGTAACAGAGTTCAAATGGTGTCTGAAATATTTACTATCTGGCCAGGAAAGAATTAGGATGCTAACATTCTTTAACAGGGCAAGGCTTGCAGTTGATTGGCTAATATCTTTTAAATCATATTTAGTGTATTTTTTCCTATATTCTATAAGTGACATTTTCGGAAGTTCTTTCCCCAAATATTTGGTAAAGATATCTCACTGAAGGCACGAGACTTTGTGTATTGCTGAATTATAATATCAGCAAAGGAAATCTGGTATGAAAGAAAGGACAGCACATCAGGTGGCCTCAGTTTAGTCCCTGCTACTCTGGCTGCAGGACCCTGAGCTTGTCACTTAACCTCACTTGGATCTTAGCTTTCTCCTTGAAATGGAAGAGTCAAATCATGTTAATATATAAGATCTCTTCTGCCTTGAACAATTTTATGCAGTGAGTCATCCTTGAAACATACAAAAAAAGAAAAGAATTAAATGTGGTCAGAATAGAATTTCTTCATTTTGAGGGAAATATTGTAACTACGTGAATGATAACTAGTGTGTGGTTCCTGAAGAAACAAGCTAAGAAATAAGTATTCCCACTGTTTATTTTTGTTGCTCTGAATTTTTTTAAATATCTGTTTACAGTTCCTATGTACCAGTTCAAATAATCATTTTTTGAAGAAACATGTATTAAACATGTACTGTGTACTCAGCCCCATGCTAGGTGCCATTATGGGATGTCAAAGAATTCAGGAATCTGGTCACAGAAAAAAAAGAAAACACTTAAACAGCTTGTTCTATAATCTTGTCCCTCATACAGCCATTGCCCTCTTGGTTGTTAATGCCCTTGGTGTGGCGGGCATCCAAATATTGGCTCTGCCCTGGGTTGCTTCTGCCCCCAGGGGTTACTCCACAGCTACATCTGGGTCCACTTCTTCTGTGCAGACAGCCCTCTTGGGCAGGGATCCATCAGGATGTCTCCAGCCAGATTACTTTCTGCGACAGGAACTCGACTCATGGGAAACACGCATTCTTACCCCAGCATACAAGTGTTGGCCGCCCTACCACTGGCCTCACCCTACCCTCAGGGGCTGCCCCTGAGGCAGACTTCAGCCAGGAAGGAGGCAGTCAGCAATCTCTTTTCACTTGGGACCCCAAACACCACCAAATGTCAAGCTGCCCCAAGGATTCTCTCTTACACAGGGCTCCCTCCTCATGCACCAAGACAGGCCTTATAAGTTGCTGCAACTCAGCAAACATTCCTTCAGAGAATGAAATAGTGAGCTCTCCTTGCTGGCACCTCCAGTTTCTGTGCATAGTTCTTTTGGAGCATCCACTGTCCTTTACTTTCATGGGGAAGGGGGCAACTCCCTCTCCTTTCTTCCCGATCAAGAAGAAGGGAAAAATCAAATACTTCATCTCCTCATCCTATAACTCCCACAGATTCCAGGCTTCTGCCTCTATACAGAATGGGGTCCTGGGGTGAGTGTGGAAAGATCATTTTGAGCACTTTTCAGCAAGCCTTAGAGGGATGATGTGGCAGTTTTCTAGCCCACTTGGTGCTACTTGATTCCTATTGACCTTAGCTCTTGGCTTTAGCTGAAAGTCCAAAAACAGGCAGAGTCCCAAATCACATTGTTCTGTATATTCTTTATACTTCATGGACTCAGGGAGGGAATAAAAGGTGCTGAGAAAGAGAAACTACTGCTTTCCTTTGTTCTTAAAACCCAACTGTCTCTCACCTGCCCCCAGACCTTGATAGAACTTTACGTGAATTTGAACTTTGAGTTCTGAATTTCATAAACATGACCCATAAGAATGAGAAGTGAAAAAGCTGCATATTTCTCACTACTGTTTTAAACAGTTGAATGTTACATTGCATTGAAAATGTCCTCCATTAATTACTTTTTATTTACTTTGACATATTTCTCAAATGCTTTATATTTGTTATGGGTATCCCTAAAATATTTTGAGTCCCTAAGGCAAAAATATAGTAATAGAAATGGAACAGGGTGGAGGAGAATTGAAGGTTGGCATATTATGCATTTACATCTAGATAGTCACCAACTTGGGGCTGCTCACTGAAATCCCTTCCAGATGATATTGCTGGAGACCAGATTACTCTTGATCCTCAAAGGGATCAAGCTGTCATACATTTCTGAGCTATTGTCTTTGAAATTTGTGACTCCTTTGAGGGCAAGAACTTTGATCTTTTTAATCTTTGTAACCTAAGTACATAGCACCCCACTTGCTAGCGCATAGTAGGACTTTAATATTGGATGGATGGATGGATGGATGGATGGACGGATGGACAAGTGGTCACTTCTTCCCACTGATAATGATATGAGCTCCTTCTCTACCCCTTCTAGCCTTGGTACTTACTTGCCTTTTTTGTTCATGAGCAGGCAGTTGAGGTTTATCATCTGTTCTTGTCCGCATGGACACTATTCACTCTGTCCAGTGCCTGTCTTGAGAGCTCCAGTCCTGTGCTCTCAAGAACTTCAGTAAGTAGCATCTAATAAGTGCTCAATACAAGTAGCAATTGTCATTGCTATTATTCTGTTACTCTTACTCTCAGAATTTAACACTGGGCATAAGTTATAAATACCTAAGGAGTTTATTAAAACACAAACTTCTAGACCCCCCTTTCAAATTCTTATTCAGTAGGTCTGGAGTGAGGCCCAGAAATCTGCATGTTTAATAACCACTCCAGCTGATTATGCTGTGAGTCCTCAAGAAATCACACTGACATAAGACCTAGGGAACTGTACTTGGCATAGTAAGATCAAACCAAAAATAAAATGTCTCCAGTGACAGAGTAAGAGCAATTCTTGGAGCTGTGGAATTTTTGTTGCTTTGTGAGTAAAAACTAATGTGCATTTATTAAATGTGTAAATAGCAAGTAATACTAATCATAGCTGAAAAGTTTGAAAGTAGGACTAGTAATATCCCTTGGTCAAGAAGACAAAAGTTTTCATGGTGGAATTAGGCATTATAAGGTGATAGTGCCATTAACCTGTAAAGCCTCTAAGTTTTTTTTTTTTTCCAAACAGTAGCATTCAGGAATTTTTGAAATCATTGTATTGTTCATGTACTTTTTAATTTTGTTCGATTATCAATATTATGATATGTCAGGTGATGACTGTGTCTGTTTTGTAAGTTTTATATGTTTTAAATGTGTTTTTTTTTAACTTACTGATCCTTACTGGGTGGCGGATCAGTAACGATCTCTCCACTAGCATGGTTGTACATAGCAGGGGAGTTAAAAAAGGACAAAATTCAACTGCCTCAAAACTACCACGTAGTTTAGAAAAGTTAGGAAATAGAAGTGGCAGACCAGCCAAGATCATTTTTAACTTGTCATTTTTCAAAGCAAACTGTTGAATGAGACAGTTCAACTGAGGTAGAAATTAACATTTCAACTGTATTTCTACACTACAGAGATTTTTCTCTAATGAAGTAATTTTCCTAAGAAACTTAAATTGTTGGATCATTTAAAGTTGTGGGGGTTTTTTAAATATATTCAGATTCTTCCAATGTCTTCTCACATTCTGTGACTTTCAAATTCAAAAGGGAAAAACTTTTTGTCCTTGATTTCCTGTGTAAGGGTGCCAGCACTGATACTGTTAATGAATATCTCTAGTAAAATAAGCACAAACCTTTTATGAGAACATTCCTTCATAGAAGGAGTTGGGTTTGCCCTTTCCCAAGATGTAGATTTCTGTGAAAATTCCTTCAGTCACATCTTGGCCAGAAAGCATTCTTTCAAGTTACTCTGTGTTGATCTTACTAAATGTTGCTTCTATCAGAGGAAAAAGTACTGTGATTACTGAAATATTGATGAATTTAAAATGACAAGACAATTGCCACATTGACAGAATTTTGGACATCTCTTTAAAGGTGATTTTTTAAAAACGTATGCATACGGCTCATATTTCATCAAGTTTCCTTGAATGAACAAGAGATGGTTAACAAGAAGATCCCACTGAAATCATCAGCCTGCCTTTTTAAGAGGAAAATATTGTTTAGTGAAATAATAAATATGAAGCTCTGATTTTTAGCAAAGAATGACAAATGTTGACTGGATTTTCTTCTTTGCTTTTAGCTGTATGACAAAATTAACACAAAGTCCTCACCACAAATCAGGAATCCTCCGAGTGATGCAGTACAGAGAGCCAAAGAGGTAAGTGACATATTTTATAAACACATCTGGGTACATAATTGCTGCCTTTGTTGAAAACATTTCTACTGCACAGGAAGAAGCAGTTTCCTTGGAGTCATAGTTGGACCATTATAATGAGATTTAATATTTCTAAGTTTACCACTTAGCATTTACATACAGAAAAGAAAAACAATCACAGAGCAACATTGCCTAGATTTCTAGTTCTGGTTCTGCTATGTAAACTTGAACATGTTAATATATAAATTTTGCTTTTCTTTTTTTAAAAATAGAGTTATTTTATTGTACTTGGTGAAAACACAGATGCTCTGAAAATCTGAGTTGCTTTTTTAAGGTGGTAATGTTTGAAAGTTAATTAAATATCTGTAGCATCTAAGTTTAGAGATAACTCATTTCTGTAAATTGTCAGTTGATGTGTATCTGCCACAGACTTTAAAACTTTTTTAATATAGAAATATGATATTGCAGAAAGTTTCAAAAATAAAATGAAAATGAAAATTACTGTGTTAGGGTGATGGGATTGTGGATGAATTTTTCTTTTCCAAACTTTCCAGTCACTATTCATTTGCATATAAATTTTTATGTAGTTACAATCAAAATGTATCTTTTTTTAACCTAACATTATATAATGAGGATTTTTCCATGTTTCCACTTGGTCTTTATAAATATAAGTTCTAATGATGGCCTAATTTTTCTTTGTTATTACTAAATAGTGAATTAGCAATTCTCTCATTGTTAGATACCTAATGGGTTTTTTTTTTCACTTTTTGATGTTATAAAAGTCTTCATGCAAATAAACATTTCTCTTTGAAGAAGTTTGTTTCTTATAAAGTGAGGTTACTAAGTGAAAGAATATGAAAGACAACCTTGACCATTGTGACTCAGTTGGTTGGGTGTCATTCCACAAAGCAAAAGATTGCTGAATTCCAGTCAGGGCATCTGCCTGGATTGCAACTCCATCATTGGAGACAACCTATCAATGTTTCTCTCGGATGTTTCTCTCCCTCTTGTTCTTCCTCTCTTTCTCTCTCTCTAAAAATAAATTTTAAAAATATTTTTAGAAAAAGAATATGAAAGACATCATTTCTTCTCTGACAGATTTTAAAACCAAGACCTATACTGTAAAATATTGTATATTCATCGAGAAACAAGACCTAGGACAGGGGCTGCAAGGCCTGCCCACGTCTCGTCAGGGCAGCAGCCAGGAGAAGTCCTCTCTTACTTAGGAGACCACACCTCTGTGTTTAAAATTATAGATTGTGAGAGTGGTAGGGAAGCAGAGAGAGTGCATTTGTCCATTTGTTCCCCAAATTGGTTGAGTAGCACTTAGGTATACTGCTGAAAACTAAGCCTTAGGCTAAGTGACCTTACAACATTCCTTCCTGCCATGGTATTAAGATTCTCCAAAGGAAGATGAGACGTTCCTACTGAATGAATGACTTTTATGCCCCTGGCATCCAGTCCTGCTGAAGCAATCCTTGACTAGTTCAACTTTTGGAATTGAATGCAACTTGTATAACCACTCTTTAAGTCCAGCCATCTATAGTTAAGAATCATAGTGGTTTGTTTAATCTCAAAGACAGCAGAAGTTTACCCAGGCTCATATCACATGATCAAATTTTAAATGTGTAAACTCCATCTTGGTGGTAAGGGATAGCTTTTGGAAAACAATTTCAATTGAAAACAATCATTTTTACCTGACTAGAAAAAATGTTAACAACTAATTAGTGAAGAAAATTTCAGTGGAAAGAGAAATGTGTTTTTTTTATTATTATTCTCTTGGATGCCCTGGCAATTAATCCTAGGAACCATTGGCAGAGCAGTGGTTCTGTCTAAGTGAGGAGATGAATGTGAAGAATAACATTGATTCTGCCAGGCTGTAAAGAAAATTACTCGTCATTTCTAACTGCCTGGAGCCTGGAAGTGGACAGCAGACACGGGTTTGAATCTTAGCGCCACAGTCTACTACCTATAGAAGCTTGGTTGTGTTTTTTACAAATTGAAGGCAAGGTCCTCCACCAGGAAAAAGATTATGACTCACTTTATTGAGGTGCCCTGGACCTGAATCTACAGTATCTCCAAGATTACTGCAGACCCTTTTCATGTAGTGTAAATACTTTAGCTCTTAAAGATAAGAAATGGTTAACAATCATAGAAAGTGGTAAAAAACAATGAACAGTTCCGGCCAAGATGGAGGCATAGGCAGTCGCATTGTGCCTCCTCGCACAACCAAAACTAAGGACAACAAAAATTGAGTAACAAGAAAACAACCAGAACAGAGGGAAATGAACTGAACGGAAGTCAGACTCCAGTACATCCAGACTGGTAAGGAGCGGCGGAGTTGGAAGCCTGCCGAGAGGGGTCAAGGGGTCCCAGGGGGAAGGAACGCTGGCTGGTAGGTACGGTAGCGCAGGGCGCAGACGGCAGCGGACGGACCGGTGGCGGTCCCTGGGCTCAGGAGGCGACTAGGAGACCCAGTGAGGGGCTCAAGGCAGCTGGCTGTCCGCAGACACACATTCACGAGCAAACTAAGCGAAAACGGGCAGCGCTGCCGCGTTTCAAAGCTTAAGAGCCCCGTCTGGGAGCTGAGGGCCGGGAGACTCTCTCAGCCTCACAGGAGACTTCTCGGGGAAGCCCACAGAGTCCGAGAAAGTACACAAGGCCACGCGCCCAGGAGCCAGCACCGGAAGGGCCCAATTGCTTGTGGGAGGCAGTGGAGGGGACGGAAGTCCTAGAGAGAGCGGAGCAGGAGCCATTGTTCCCTCTCAGACCCCGCCCCCACATACAACGTCACAACCCAGCGACTGGGGTGCCCCGCCCTGGTGAACACCTAAGACTCCGCCGCCCTTATGAAACAGCCGCAACCAAACCAAAGGAAAATAAAAAAGATGGCTCAAACAGATTTGAAAGCCCCAGAACCAATTTTTTTAAGTTACCAAGAGATAGCCAAACTATCAGATGCACAGTTCAAAGCACGGGTGATCAGGAAGCTCACAGAATTGGTTGACTTTGGACATAAATTAGATGAACAAATGCAGGCTACGATAAGAGAAATGAAGGAAAACACACAGGGAAACAATAGTGAGGGGAAGAAAACTGGGACTCAAATCAGTGGAGTGGACCAGAAGGAAGAACGGAACAACCAAACAGAGAAGAATGAGGAAACAAGAATTCAAAAAAATGAGGAGAGGCTTAGGGACCTCCAGGACACCTTTAAACGTTCCAACATCCGAATTATAGGGGTACCAGAAGGGGAAGAGGAAGAGCAACAAATTGAGAACTTATTTAAACAAATAATAAAGGAGAACTTCCCCAATCTGGCAAGGGAAATAGACTTCCAGGAAGTCCGGGAAGCTCAGAGAGTCCCAAAGAGGTTGGACCCAAGAAGGAACACACCAAGGCACATCATAATTACATTAGCCAAGGTAAAAATGAAGGAGAGAATCCTAGAAGCAGCAAGAGACAAGGAGACAGTAACCTACAAAGGAGTTCCCATCAGACTGTCAGCTGATTTCTCAAAAGAGACCTTACAGGCAAGAAGGGGCTGACAAGAAGTATTCCAAGTCCTGAAAGGCAAGGACCTACATCCCAGATTGCTCTATCCAGCAAAGCTTTCATTTAGAATGGAAGGGCAGATAAAGTGCTTCTCAGACAAGGCCAAGTTAAAGGAGTTCATCATCACCAAGCCCTTATTATATGAAATGTTAAAGGGACTTACCTAAGAAAAAGAAGATTAAAAATATGACCAGTAAAAAAAAGTCATCAAATGGAG
>PVIA01015800.1:0-21371 GCA_004024845.1 Tonatia bakeri | reverse complement strand
GGTAACAAATTGATGACCCCATCTTTTTCTATTACATAGAGACATTTCCCATGGGAAGAATTAAAAAATAAAAACGCTCTCCTGTGGTCTACACGTAAGATAAGGCTCTAGCCCCCTTGGGCTTCTGTGACGTAACACAACCTTTAAATACCCCTCAGGCAAGGGCTGTTGTTCTCAGCTGGAACTCTTTTGTCTCCAGGAAATATTTGGCAATGCCCAGAGACATGTTTCATCCTTACAGATGGAGAAGAAGTATCACTGCCTTGTATTGGGTAGAGGCCAGCGACGCTGCTAAATATCCTAAAATGCACAGGACAGTCCCCAGCAACACAGAAATAACTGGCCCGAAATGTCAAGATTGCTGAGGTTGAAAAACCCTGGGCCAGGGATAAGTACCTTGTCTTCTTCCCCTAAGCCTCTCCATCCCATGAATGGAGTTCTCATCCCTTCAGTGGCCGTCTAAATGACACAGTCAAGATGCTAGTAGCTTGTACAACAAGCTTTCAGTCTGGGTCTCAGTTTCTGTAGAAGTCAATCTGCAAAGACTGCCCCTGATAAAGCACACCATCTGGTATTCATACGTTTGTATAGCCCTCTGCTCTTGAATCTAAATGGCCCCATGACTCACTTTAACCAGCAGAATATCACAAATGTGACACTGTGCTAGACCCAGGCCTATGCCACAGGAAGACCTGGTTTGGCCTGACTGAGGTGCCATGTAAGAAGCCCAGACTCCTGGCTAAGAAGACCAAACAAAGAGGCTTCCATAGAGAGGCTATGTGGACAGAGAGCTTTGCCAATGAGGGGAAGGACAGAGAGATACTTAGTGCCCCCGCTGAGCTAAGGGATCCTGTTCCAGTTAAGACATTAGCCAAGTGAGCCTGCTGAGCACCCAAATAACCAGCTCAATGGATGTCACGGAGCAGAACTGCCCAGCTGGGTGCAGTCAGCTCACAGAATTGTAAGAGATTTTTTAAAAGGCTGTTGTTTAAGCCACTAAGTTTTGAGGTAGTTTGTTACACAGCAATAGACAAATAAAACTGTTTATCTTTAAAATGAGAAGATGGGACAAGATTGTGATATCTCAAATTCTTTTTAGCTTCAGAATCTTTGATTGAAACAAAATCTTATCTGGAAGCGCAATATGTGTGTATCTGATAAGAATGCTTTTTTTGGATGCAGCTGACAAAAACCCAACTGAAATAATTTAGTCAAGAGTGGTTTGTTTCCTCACATGGCAAGAAGTGTGGAGCCAGATGTTTGCTGAAATTAGTTCAGTGGCTCATTGAGGTCAGAATCAATGTTGTGACTCCAGGCATTCATTTCATGCTTATGGCCACATGCTCACAGGGTTACTAATGTACAGTAGTGATGCACATAACATTGGCATTGAAAGGAGGAGGGAAGAAGAAAGGCAAGGTCAGTATCAGCCACAGGTGTCCCTTTTTAATAAAGAAGTCAACATTTCACAACAACTTTAACATCAAAGACTTTCCATGTTTCATGGGCCAATGCTGGGTCATATGCCAATCCATTACCTGGCAGCAAGACTGAGAAACTGAGGGGCAGAATTGTCATAAATGAACATGCTCCAGAGCTCGAAGGTGGGCCATTACCATTGCACACAACATCAGGGTAGAAGGAGGAAAAATTGGGGGATAAATATTGAGCAATGAATACCTAGCTTCTGAAAATGTGAGAAGCACAAAAATGGAGCTGATCAGACTGAATTACAGGAGGAGGGGCATGATTCTTGTTCACTCAGCCTCCCCTTTCTTCACTGTTGCCCCTACCACAATGAGACCCCAGGGGGCTCTCCAAGAAGACCATAGAACTTCAGACAACCAAGTCTAAAAATCATGTGACTGTATCTTGACAGATCTTCCTGCTCTTACATTCTAGAATCTGTACAGCCAACTGATATAATTTGTGTCAATATAATCACATTTCTATTTTTAGAGAGTCTTTGAAAACAGAGTTAGATGTTTCAAAATCCACTGAGGCTGTTTCCCTTTGGAGACAAGTCTTTTAGTTATGTTTTGATTTGGTTTTATTTCCAAATTCAGATTCACAGTAAACAAACATGTCAAGTTCAAAGACCACCTAAATCATATACTAATTTGGTTGCCTAACTGATCATGTTCTCTGCCATTTGGAGCAGTCAATTTGCATATTGCTTTTTTTTTATGCCATGATGGAGTTTAACCTTTTTAACAAAGCAAAAATAATCACACATAAAGCTCCCTTTTGGATTGGTGGATGAAAGAAAGGGAGGTAGGAAGAAAGAAAGAATGGATGATGGATAGGACAAAGGATAACCTCTCAGAGCATCCTGATTGACATTCAATGGGGAGAGAGCAGAAAAAGTAAATCATCTTTTAGGTTTCTGAGATGAGAAAAACATCCCTATGTTAGGAGAGCTCTTGGCCAAAGGTAAAAGGAGGCTCCTTTCTGCCCCATTGGCTTTTTTGATCAATTAGCTCATTTTGTAAAATACCAAGCAACAGACTCAGAACTATGAGAGAGAGTTTTTGTTAGAGCAATTTATAATAACATCCCTTTTATTTTCCTCTCAAAATGACAGTAAGTAATGTATTGAAACATAGATCTTGTATACCTTCTCAGAGTCTTCTAACTGCCCCTTCCCCTCTCCTCATTAGTGTCTCATTCACATGGGGTTATTCTTCCACTTCTAGAGAGGGGATCACTTTTGGGCAGATGCCAAGGGGTTAGATTTTACAAAAGAAAGAGAGAATTAGGTCTGCATGAGTGTGGACCTTGGCCAGTGAGAAATGGGACAGTGAGCAGAGGAACAAAAAACTTTCCTTCTTTTTCCTCACTAAAACTTCTAAACACATTGACTCCATGTAACTCTTGCAGAAAAGTACTGTGTGCAAAGCCAACAGGTCTGATGAGTGATCCACATGACTCTTTGTGACTGGCTCACAGTGTAAGGCATCACAGTGTTTCACATCTTTCCTTGCCTGGCTTTGCTTTTCCCTCAGCATAACCTCCCTGAGTTTGTACCTTCTAAATCAAAGCTGTAGTGCCTTACACATGGCTGCCCAGCTAGAGACCAAACCATTGGACCTAGGTGCAGCTATTTGACTAAGTTCTTGCCAAGAGGATGTGAGCAGAAGTGGTATATACACATTCTAAAGTCTTGTTCTTAAAAACAATTTAGTGTACATTTTTCTTTCATACTCTGGCCTCCCTTCTTTTTCTCCCTCTCCATCACCCACTCCCCACTGGCTGGGAAGCAGCAGCAATTCAAACAGTTTGGAAGAATACAAATCAGTGATGGCTGAGCTGTTAAGCCAGTATTGGACCATTCATCATGGGGGTTTTAAGTGAGAAAAAATGAACTTATATATTTGCAATGAAAATGAATTGGGTGCCTCAAACTTTGCCTCAGGCTGCCTAAAGAATTCAAGCCAAGACCAGTAATAATCAGATATCATCTACATTTTGTTTGTCAGCTTTCTTCTTAAGAACATTTCTTCCTTAAATGATATTAAATGCCTTGACTGAACAGAAGGTGCTACTCTGCCTTAGGGGTTGCAAAATTCTCTACATGCAGACAAGCATAATCCATTCTGATTAAGCAAGTGATGGTCTGGTGTGCATCATCCTGGTTTAGTTACCCTGGTTTTTTGTCATCGTGACTTCACATCATCCTGGTTCCATGGTTGAAAGTCAGAAAATCTCCCAGAGTTGGGATGCCTGAAGGTCAGGATCTATATCTTTTGAAGTTAGTTCCCAGGATTTTTATACAAACACATTGTTCGTCTACAAGCTACATATTAGTCAGAGTCCCCACTTACAGAAATAATATCAAAAGAATGGTGGGATGGGTTACAATTTCCCACCATTACACTTTTCCACTGTTACATTAGGAGGCTAGATACATCTGAAAACCAATTCTTTTTTTAAAGTATATTTTATTGATTATGCTATTACAGTTTTCCCAATTTTCCCCCTTTTATCCCCCCTCCACTCTGCACATCCCAACCCTCCAGCATTGAACAAATAATGAAGGCAAACTTCCCCAATCTGTCAAAGGAAATAGACTTTCAGGATATTCAGGAAGGTCAGAGAGTCCCAAAGAAATTGGACCCAAGGGGGAACACAGCAAGGCACATCATAATTACATTAGCCAAGATTAAAGATAAAGAGAGAATCTTAAAAGCAGCAAGAGGAAACAGTTACCTACAAAGGAGTGCCCATAAGACTATCAGCTAATTTCTCAAAAGAAACCTTACAGGCAAGAAGGGCCTGGAAAACCCATGCTTTCATGGGTCAAGTACCATAGCTGTAACTCAGACCCAGCTTTTTCCCTTCAGGGTGACTTTCTTTTATATCTGAGGTGATTGACAGATGACATTTAAATGCAAGTATTGATCTTTGGAGCACTGAGGAGCTGGTTTTCTTTACTTTCAAAGAAAAATGTGACAAAGACAGAAAGTGTGCTCAAATTCTCATGCTATAGAGAAACACAGACTTATGAAGCTTTCAGGCATCCATTCATTTCCTCTAATAAAAATGACTAAATGAACTCTTTGGAATGGACTAGCCTGTGCCTGGCAGTGCCGTGGTCTTCTGTGTTCAACTCTTTTAATATGAAAGAAAGACCACAGTAAGACAAATGGTCAAGGTCTTGGCCTGCTGAGCAGGATCAACCTGAAGTCCTCTGGCAAAAGATCAAAACCCAAGGACAATATATCTGGGAGTATACAGGGCTATCAAACTCATTTTCACCGGGGGGGCCACATCAGCCTCATGGTTGCCTTCAAAGGGCTGAAATGATTTTAGGACTGTATAATGTAACTACTCCTTAACTGTTTAGGTGTTGAAATTACATTCGGCCCTTTGAAGGCAACCACAAGGCTGACTTGGCCACTGGTAAAAATGAGTTTTGACACCCCTGGATTAAAGGGATTATGGAGCTTATATAAGAAGGAAAAATCCTGGCCCTGGTTGGTGTGGCTCAGTGGATTGAGCACTGGCCTGCGAACCAAAGGGTCACTGGTTCAGTTCCCAGTCAGGGCACATGCCTGGGTTGCAGACAAGGTCCCCAGTAGGGAGCGTGAGAGAAGCAACCACATGTTGATGCTTTTCTCCCTCTCTTTCTCCTTCCCTTCCCCTCTCTAAAAAATAAATAAAATCTTTAAAAATATATGAATTTTTAAAAAGCATGTTGATAAAAACAATAAGATGGTGTCTATATTCTAGAACAGTTGTTCTCCAATAGTGGTCCCTGGACCAACATCATTAGCATCACTTAGGAAAGTTCAAATTCTGGACTCTAACACAGCCAGACCTATTGAATCAGAAACTCTTGTAGTAGATTCCACTAACCTGTTGTAATAAGCAT
This sequence comes from Tonatia bakeri, assembly GCA_004024845.1. NCBI lineage: Eukaryota > Metazoa > Chordata > Mammalia > Chiroptera > Phyllostomidae > Tonatia > Tonatia bakeri. Next base: position 15,997 of record PVIA01015800.1, on the reverse strand, counting down.
TCCAGGAGATTCAAATGCATGCTGATGACTGAGAACCACTGGTCTAGAAGAAGCAGAAGGTTGCTATACATATTTATAAAGCATAAGTAAGAACAATGTTTCCCGTTTGTTATTCTAACACAGTCCAGGATTATTAGTTTAGAGTTGGCCAGTAATAGAAAAACTCAGCCACAATGGTCTTAGGCAATTAGTGACTATTACTTCTCAGAAATTTGGATAGGACAGGTTCCAGGACCTATAGTGAAGACTTGATCATCATACCATGTCTTGTGATTCTTTCTTGGATGTGCTGTTTTCAGCCTGGCTGTCAGGCGGCTGTTGCTATTCCATGGGTCATATCCAGATATAACACATCAGAGGCAAAAAGGGTCATTTCCTCTGGAATCTTGTCTCAGCAGTAAGAAAACCTTTTCTAGGAACCTCCTAGACCCTAGCAGTCCTTCCTCATTTCTCACTGGCTAGACCTGGGTCCATAATCATTCCTCAGCTAATTACTGTGACAGGAACAGGAAAGCCATGATTAGCTTAAATTAATCAGGATTCCCCCCGAGCTGAAGATAGGTTCACCGTCCCTGTAGGATGGGGGCTGAACAAAATTGAGGTCCTGCTGGTAAACAAGAGAGGAAATGGCTTATGAATAGGCAACAAACTGCTACACTGAATCTAGGCTAATAACCACTTTTTTACACTTTTCTATAAAATGGAATTATTCATTACTGCCATGAGTAACTTATTAGATGTGTTGGAAATGGGGCCTACTGTGGTTTGTTTGTGTTTTTTTCAAGGGTGTTCTTCACTTTGGAAATGGCTTCTGAGTCTCAAGACTCAGAGGAAGAAGAATTGTTGTCATGCAAGATTTTTCTTTCTTTTTTTAATATTTTGAACTTATTCCTTCTTTAATTTTTAAAACACTGTTATAGCTGAATATTAAAACAAAACAATAGCAAGCAGTGAGCATATTATGATTATAGTCCTTCTCTCTAGTGCAACTGTATACAAAATGCCAGCAGTGAGTATCATTCACTGGCCCCATTAGGAGGTCTGACATTGAACACAACCCCTAGGATGATGTCCATCATCTTCATGTGCTTCTCCATTGTAATGGTGCTGTCCTTCTTGATTTGGATCAAAGTCCACCAGTTCTGTCTGGTCCATTTCATCAGTCTCTTCTACTTTCTTCCTTTCAGGCAGAAGTTTTTTCCTTAAAAGACTGACAATATCGAGTGCTGACAAGACTGTGGAGTAACTGGAAATATCAACCATTCCTGGTAGGAGTACAAATTGGTACAAACACTTTGAAATATCACTTGGTAGTATCTACTAAAGCTAAGCATACACTTGTCTTATGAGCAGCTCAAACTGGAAGCAATCCATATGTGTAACAATAGAAGAATAGACAAAGAATTTGCAGCATATGCACATTAGTGAATACTACACAGTAGTAAAAATAGCAAGCTACTGATACTTCCTACTTCATGGATATACCTCACAGATAAAAGATTAAATGAAACTGGCCAGACAGAAAATATAGTTCCATTTATATGAAGATCAAAGATAGCCAAAATTAATCTACAGTGATAGAAGTCAAAATAGTTTTTATCTATACTGAAAAAGAAAAACTTCATCATTCTACCAGGCAAATAGAATTAGAACAGTAGTATTTGCAAGTAAAAAGAAAAGCACCTGTATAGAATAGAATAGAGCCTAAAAATAGACTCAAGTATATATGAAAAGTTAGCATATGAGAAAGGTGGCATCTCAAATCACTAGGGCAAAATACTTTTAAAAATATATTTATTCCTTTTTTAATTTTTAAAATGTTTAAATTGTTTTATTTATTGAGAAAAAGACATAAACTTGTTTTCCCACTTATTTATGCATTCATTGGTTAATTGTTGCATGTCCTCTGACTGGGGATTGAACTCCCAACCTTGGCTTATCTAGATGATGCTCCAACCAACTAAGCAACCCGGCCAGGGCCAGAAGAAAGACTTTCAATAAATGGTGCAGTGATAACTGGCTAGCCAATTATAAAAGATAAAATTAAATGTATAATTCATACCACACACAAGAATAATCTCCAAATGGACTAGGCAGCCAAATAGAAAATGGAAAAACGAAACCATGCAAGTACTAGAAGAAAACATGTTTGAATTCTTCATTAACCATAGTGTAAGAAAAGGCTTTCTAACAATGACTCAAAATCCAGAGGCAATAAAAGCAGTGTCAGTAAATGTAAATATAAACATAAATATATCTGACTATATAAACATTTTAAACTGTCATGGCCAAAACCATGATACACAGAGTCAAAAAGAGAACTGACAAACTGGAAGAAGATATTCTCCATACATATCACATAGCTCAGTACTACTAAAACAAAGAACATTTAAAAATTCACTTTAGAATAATATAACAAAAGAAGGTAAAAGACCACATGAACAGACCACACACACAAAATGCTTTTAACCTTATGAAAAAAGTTCATACTCCCTCATAATTAAGTAATTAGAGAAATGTGAATTAAAACAACATTGAAATACTCTTTCTTACCTATCAATTTGTGAACATTAAAAATTATGATAACTCATTCTGTTAGCAAGACTGTGGGGACAATGGCTACTCCCATACATTGCTGATGGTTGTGCACACTGGTGCAAGCCATACATATGGGACTTTGGAAATATGGGACTTGGAAATAAGGGAAACTTCATATGCCCTTACCTTTTGATCCAGCAATCTTCTTTCTAGGAATTTGTATTGAAGACACATCTTCAACAATACAAAAATATACATGCACATTTTTACATCACTATTTGCAGTTGCAAAATACTGGCAAATTACTTACACGCCCAAATATAGAATGGTTGAGTAACCAGGGTACATCACAAAGTGGAGTGCTATGTTGCTGATAAAAAAAAAAAGAATGAAGAAAGTCTTTTTTTTTCTTTATTTTATTGATTATGCTATTACAGTTGTCCATTTTCCCCCTTCACTCCCCTCCACCCTGTCCATCCCCTCCCACCCACATTCCCCCTTTTAGTTCATGTCCATGTGTCATAAGTTCTTTAGTGTCTATATGTCCCATACTATTCTTACCCTCCCCCTATTTTCTACCTACTGTCTATGCTACTTATTCTCTATATCTTTTCCCCCTTCTTCCTCCTCCCACTTCCCTGTTGCTAACCCTCCATTTGATGACTTTTTTTACTGTTCATATTTTTAATCTTCTTTTTCTTAGGTAAATCCCTTTAACATTTCATATAATAAGGGCTTGGTGGTGATGAACTCCTTTAACTTGGCCTTGTCTGAGAAGCACTTTATCTGCCCTTCCATTCTAAATGAAAGCTTTGCTGGATAAAGCAATCTGGGATGTAGGTCCTTGCCTTTCATGACTTGGAATACTTCTTTCCTGTAAGGTCTCTTTTGAGAAATCAGCTGACAGTCTGATGGGAACTCCTTTGTAGGTTACTGTCTCCTTGTCTCTTGCTGCTTCTAGGATTTTCTCCTTCATTTTTACCTTGGTTAATGTAATTATGATGTGCCTTGGTATGTTCCTCCTTGGGTCCAACCTCTTTGGGACTCTTTGAGCTTCCTGGACTTCCTGGAAGATTGGGGAAGTTTTCCTTTAATATCTGTTTAAATAAGTTCTCAATTTGTTGCTCTTCCTCTTCCCCTTTTGGTACCCCTATAATTCAGATGTTGGAACGTTTAAAGGTGTCCTGGAGGTCCCTAAGCCTCTCCTCATTTTTTTGAATTCTTGTTTCTTCATTCTTTTCTGTTTTGTTGTTCCTTTCTTCCTTCTGGTCCACTCCATTGATTTGAGTCCCATTTTTAGAATGAAGAAAGTCTTAATGAACAGATAAAAAGTGATTTCCAGAGTATGTTTTCAGTGAAAAGAGCAAAGTACAAAAGAATATCTGTATATGCCATCTTTCATGTAAGAAAAAAGGAGATGGAAGAAAATATATGTGGGTCTGCTCACTTCTACAAGAAGAAATACATGACAGGTAAAATGGAAACTAATGAAAATAGCACCCTACAGGATATGCCCATGAATGGGGTAGAAAGAATGGAGAAATGGGGTGGGGGTGGAACAGATGCAGAGGGAGTGACCCTTCGGAGCAGAGTGCTGGAGTCTACAACTATTTTAATGTTTGCATTCTCAAAATGTAAATACATAATTGAAATCAACAAGGATGTAGAGGGAAACTAGTAGAATACAAATAGTAACAAATGAACCTCTGTTACTACTGAATAACAGAATGACTGGAGGTGAGAGGTGCACCAACTTCTTTTTCAAAGTAACTTCTAGAAAACAGTATTTTCACTATGTGTTATAACACTAAAGAACTGTTTTAAACACAGGTTAGCAATTTGGAGGCTATCTTATATGTATTCAAGAGCAATATACTATAGATGAGATATGGGTTTCTCACTGTCAGAGAAAAGAATTATAAATAAGAAAATGAGGCCCTGGCTGTGTGACTCAGTGGACTGAGTGCCCTGTGAACCAAAGGGTTGCCAGTTTGATTCCCAAGCTGGGCACAGGCCCAGTCCCCAGTGGGGGATGCATGAAAGGCAACCACACATTGATGCTTCTCTCCCTCTCTCCATCCCTTCCCCTCTCTAGAAATAAATAAATAAAATCTTTAAAGAAAAAGGAAAATAAGGAAGAATAGAATAAGCTTTGTGGTATTGGATTGGCATTAGAATCATCAGTGTGAACCCATGATTATGTATTACATTTACACACACACACAAAGCTACACACACAGATAGATGTAGAAATAAATGTAGAGGTGTGTTAGTATACATGTATATAGTTCCTAGTGTGTTCTGGTGAGAGGATCTAGAGCAATGACAAAAGTACAGTGTAGGGAATATAGTCAATAATATTGTAATAACTGTGTATGGTATCAGGTGAGTACTAGAGTTATCAGGGGATCACTTTGTAAGTTACATAAATTGTCTCATCCCAATGCTGTAGGATTCTAAAACTAATATTGTAAGTCAGATGTAATTTAAAAAGAAAGGGAGACTTCCAACCAAGATGGAGGCATATGTAAATATACTCTGCCTCCTCTCATAACCAAAGAAGAAAAACAAAAAATTTAAAAACAAAAATTAACCAGAACTGCCAGAAAAATGGAACTGTGTGGAAGTCCGACAACCAAGGAGTTAAAGAAGAAATATTCATTCAAACCATTAGGACAAACAGAGACGGGCAGCTGGAGTGGAAAGGACTCACGATAGGTGACAGCTGGAGGACTGAGTGAAGCAGCAGCTGGTGGGGTAGGTTATTCCACATTTGTATGCAGATAAACCAGGAGGAACAATTGGGGGCAAGACAGACCATGCAACCCAGAGTTCCAGCACAGGGAAATAAAGCCTCAAAACCTCTGACTAAAAAAAATTCTGGGGTTTTACATGGTAGGAGAAACTCTCAGCCTCACAGGAGAGTTAATTGAAGAGACCCACAGGTTCTGAGAACATACACAAAACCACCCACCCAGGAATCAGCACCAGAAAGGCCCAATTTGCTTGTGGGCAGCAGACACAGTGACTGGAAGGTGGCTGAGAGCCAAGCAAGCAGCATTGTTCCCTCTCCAAACCCTACCCCACATTCAGGCTCACAACGAAGCAATGTGGGTTGCCCCACCCTGGTGAATACCTAAGGCTTAACCCCTTATTACATAAAAGGTATGCCCAGACAAAGAAATATGGCCCACATGAGAGAACAGATCAAAGCTCCAGAAAAAATACAACTAAATGACAAAGAGATAGCCAACCTATCAGATGCAGAGTTCAAAAACACTGATAAACAGAATGCTCACAGAAATGGTTGAGTATGGTCATAAAACAGGACAAAGTGAAGGCTATGAAAGGTGAAATAAAGGAAAATGTACAGGGAACCAACAGTGATGGAAAGGAAACCAAGACTCAAATCAATGGTTTGGACCAGAAGGAAGAAATACACATTCAACCAGAACACAATGAAAAAATAAGAATTCAAAAAAATGAGGACAGGCTTAGAACCTCTGGGACACTTTTAAACACTCCAACATCTAAATCAAAGGAGTATCAGAAGGAGAAGAGGAAGAGCAAGAAAAGGAAACTTATTTGAAAAAAATACTGAAGGACAACGTCCCCAATCTGGCAAAGGAAATAGACTTCCAGGAAGTCCAGGAACCTCAGAGAGTCCCAAAAAGTTGGACCCAAGGAAGCACACACTAAGGTACACCATAATTACAGTACCCAAGATTAAAGAAAATGAGCGAATCTTCAAAGCAGCAAGAGAAAAGGAGACAGTTACCTACAAAGGAGTTCCCATAAGACACTCAGCTGATTTCTCAAAAGAAACCTTGCAGGCAAGAAGGGACTGGCAGGAAGTATTTGGAGTCATAAAAGACAAGGACGTACATCCAAGGTGACTCTATCGAACAAAGCTGTCATTTAGAATGGAAGGGCAGATAAAGTGCTTCCCAGATAAGGTCAAGTTAAAGGGGTTCATCATCACCAATCCCTTATTATATAAAATGTTAAAGGGACTTATCTAAGAAAAAGGAGAAGATCAAACTATGAACAGTAAAATGACAACAAACTCACAACTATCAGAAACAAACCTAAAAAAACCCAAAAACATAAGTGAACTGAGCAAACAGCTAGAACAGAACAGATTCACAGAAATGGAGATCACATAAAGGGTCATCAGTGGAGGGGGTGGGGGGTGGGTGAGTGGGGGGAAAAGGTACAGGGAATAAGAAGCATACATAAATGGTAGGTAGGAAATAGACAGGGGGAGGTTAAGAATAGTATGGGAAATGGAGAAGCCAAATAATTTGTATAGATGACCCATGGACATGAACTAAGGTGTGGGAATGATGGTGGGAAGAAGGGTACAGGGTGGAGGGGAATAAAGGGAAGCAAAAAATGGGACAACTATAATAGCATAACAAATAAAATATATTAAAATAAAAAATTAAATTAAAAGTTAATAAATAAATAAATAAAAAGAAAGACCAAAAAAGAAAAGAATGATGTTCTAGTGGCAATGAGTATATGTCTTTCACAGATCATGGTCTCTATGCTGTTCCCCAACAAAAGGAAGCAGGACTTTTTAAAACAATGGTTGATTCCAGGGCTGGAGGAGAGAAAGCATGAGATGAGCTTGGAACTGCTCAAAAAGGTGATGGGGTACCTTGAATGGGTACAGGAGCCAACATGAAGGCCCTTCCAATAGCCAAAGCTGGGACAATTTGAGCTGTAAAATAAATACTGATAGTAATGCATTATAACACATAGAATAAAGTAAACTTCCATTCATAAATAAGTTGATATTAATTAAAATTAAATAAAGAAATATGGGGAAGGGGCACCTCTTCCTTATAGCAGAATTCCAATTCATAAATGTAGAAGGAATGATGAAATTAACAACCACCTTTGTCAAACAGTAACAATGGATGCTAAAATTAGTACGTAAATGTATGATGAGTAATGAGATAGTGGCATAGTCTCAATATATCTACTAATGAGATATTTATTAATTAGAAAAGAGAAAACAATAGCTTTACAGTTGAGAAATCTGGCAGACAGTACCTTTATCATGTGTTCAAGACTATTGGTAATTATCATATATCTCCATATATGTGGCATCAAGAAGAGCACAATATCATTTCTGTGGCATCCTTGTAAAAAAGGCATGACCTGAATTTAATCATGAGGAAACATCACACTAGCCTAAATTGAGGAACATTATACAAAACAATGGACTAGCCCCTTAAAATGTCATGAGGGGTAGGAAAGATAGAGGAACTGTCCCAGAGTGGGGTGGACTAAAGGGATGTGACAACAGGATACAGTGTATGAATCTTGCTTGGATCCTGGACTAGAAAAAGGACATTAGTGGAATAATTGAGATAAAGTCTGTAGGATAGTTATTAGTATTTTATCAATTTTAATTTCTGGGTTTTGACAATTGTTCCGTAATTAGAAAATATTATGGTTAACACTTGGAAAAAGTGGGTGAAGTTGTTAAGCAGGAATTTTTTGTTCAACTTTCACAATTTTTTTGGTAAGGTTGAGATTATTTCAAAATGAAAAGTTATAAAAAACAGAAAATACTGGTTCCCCTTGGGTGCCACCTGGGAGGCATGGGAGGAAACCTGGGGTACCGGAAATAGTCTCTATCTTGATCTAGCTTGGAGTACGTTGGCACATGCACATTTGAATTTCAGTGAGCACTGTGATTAGGGTCTATGCACTTTGCTGTAAGAATGTTATTCCTCAATTTTTTAAAAAAGTATTTAAAAGAAAAGAACGAAATCAACTTTGATCAAGAAAAACTGATGAGCAAGCTCAGTGATTTGCATTGACTAGGCTTCTCATAAAAACCCAGAAATGTACTATTTACAGTCATGGTGCTGTCAGTGAATATTGCAATTCCCCAGACAGACCTCAGATGTTACATTCACAGCCCAAATCAGCATTTCCAGAATGCTTACGATTGGAACACTGTGTGAAGTGATTTTTTTCATTGATTTTTCAACAAAATGGTGGAGATTTCAGTACCCACCCCAATCCCCCTCTCCCCAGCCCCACTTGTTAAGATGAGGAAACCAAGTCTCAGACATGAGAAGACATTGACTACCCAGGCAGTAGCTGTCAAAGCCAGCATTTAAAGTCAGATGTGTCTGCTTCTTGGTCCTGGATGTTTCCTGCTATCTCACACTGCCTCAAACATGATGGTTTTGACTTGTATTTTTAAAAAATGAATTTCAAATCATTTTCATGGTTATAGTTGCTCAACCTGTACTATGGTCATGATTTCATAATTTTTAGCTGCACTATATCCAAAAAAGAAAAGTCTAATTAAAGAAAAGTTTGGTCAATTGGCTCTATATAAAAAAATATGATTTCAAATGTTTGGAAAAAATCTTTAAGTTTAGTTTTTTATCAGCTTGATTTATTTTTCTTTTTTTGCTAACTTTTAAACTTCACTTCATTAACTTTCCTTTGAATTTAAGTTGAATGACTATCACTCATCATAATAAAATAACAGAACAAGTTCAGACAGACTCACTGTCAAGTCAATGGGTGATGACGAAGTAATTCCTTTCCAGAGTACTTCTTCGTATCTCTTTCCCACACATATTAGAGACTGGCCTATTGCACCTCAAACATCTCTTATTCCAATTACTCCAGGAATCCTGAAATCATCTCAATCAAGCCACATTGTTTAATGGGGTCACTGTGGGCAATGCAATCTGGTGTTTCAGACAACAGACCTTAAATCTGAAACACCTAGGTCAAGTCCTAATTTTCTCGTTCTTTCAGTGGTATGACCTTGGGCAGTTCCCTCAAGTCTGGTGTCCTTATCATTAAAATGAGATGACTGCGGGAGCTACTGCTGCTACTACCATGAGTACTGCTACTACTAGTACTGCTACCACTAGTACTAACACTAGTACTGCTAATACTTCCACCACTAGTACTGCCACTACTATTACCACTAGTATTGCCACTTCTACAACTACCACTAGTATTGCTACTACAATCTATCATTCTTGAGTTGTAGGAATAAACAAGGTAAACAAGGTAAAGCACGTAAAACACTTTGCATATTCTTTGGAATGTGATCATTGTTCACTATTATTGATTGCTGGCACTAATTCAAGCCAGCTGATATTCTACTCAGTGTTCTAGTGCTCACCCAGGTATTTGTATTAAGAACCTACTATGCCCAAAGCATTCTGAGGGACACAAGGAATGATCCTTTCATTGTGTCAAAGTGAAATGATTTTACTCTGGAATTCATTCTAAAGCTACCTGATGTGCACCTACAGTGTGCCAGCCATTGTATCAGGTTTGAGGGAAACAGTGGCATGTAAAAGTCCCCACACTCCTGAAACTTAATATTCTATTGGGAGGAAACAGACAATAGACAAGTAGAGAAAGACACAAGAAGATTCCAGTTAGTGTAGCAAGTGAAGCAGGTTTGTGTGACAGAGAGTACCTGAGGAAGCCATTGGTTGATTGGCACAGCCTTCTGCTCCTTGCCCTTTCTGCTCTGACCTGTCTGATTGCTTATGTGCCCACAGAGCCAGAGCAGCCACTTCGGACAAAACGTGGATGTGGAAGGCACAAGGTAGAAGGGCTCCATCCTAGCACCATGCTGCCCAGCTTCTCTTGTCCTAGCTGCTGGTTTTTGGGTTTTAGTCATTCACAGCCAAGCTTAACAATACCCAGAACAATTACTTGTTCTCTTCTAAGGACTTCTCTGCTTCCGACCTTATCAAATATGGAAATCTGGGAAAAAACTCATAAAAATAGAGAGAATGCCATAAAGTACAAACTAGTAGTAACAGTTTAGACTTATTTTGTATATACATTTTTTATACTTATAGTAACCTGTGCATCTTTATTCCCATTCATAAACATCAATGTAACTTTATCGATTATCTACTTCAAGCCTCATTCAAAAGATGAAAAATCACAGTCCCAGTAGCCAAGCAGATTCTTAAATGAGTGGCTATGCCGAGCTTTAACCCAGGTGTGAGAAAGCCTCAAGCCTGCTCCTCCCCCTCCCCCATAGTATCTCGAGGGTCAGCAGGAAGGTGGAGAAAGTAGACAGAAAAGAAAAGAGAACCACGTCACATGATAGGAAAAGTATTAAATAAATGGTTTATGATTAAAAGGAGACAAAAGCAAGAAGAATGATGAAAATAAAAAGTTGGTGGAAGCCTCACTTCCATGCCCTCTTGGTGGTGTCTAGTTCTATTTTTGTGGGTGGAGGCACTGCCCAGAGCAGGATTTCTTACCTAGCGAAGAAAGCTCTCATGCTTTGCTGTATGGCTTTCTGACCAAGTCTGCCCAAGTCTAACCACTGCTGTTACTATTTTAATTGAAGTTTTATTGGCACAAAGCCATTCCCATTCATTTATGTGTTGGCTACGGCTGCACTACCATGGCAGAGGGGAGCAGAGATCTTAAAAGCCTTATAAATTTACTTTCTGGCTCTTTACAGAAAAGTTTGACAACTTCAGCTTTGTGGTGTGGCTACAGCTTAAAAATGTTCCTGATTCTACTATAGCTGCTCCCCTATGCCATCATGCTAAAGCACTGGGAACAATACTAAAAATCCATTTCCAAGATTTTTTCTATTTCTGAACATATACATTCAGGGGAAATGTTGGACTCTGTATACTAAAGCAAACTTTAAATGCTCAGCTAAACTAAACCCAACTTCCCCTCCTGTTATGAGTGATCAGTCTATATACCAGGAGATGCCACCAAGGATCTTGTTAGCACATGCCCTTGAACATGCCTGCTACGTTGCTTAAAATATGACTGTAGCTTTAATTAAGTTTAAATCCACTGGATTCCTACTTTACTGAGTCATGATAAACTAAAGTGAAAGAAAATGGAGCAACTTGCCACAAAGAAGATGGCTTTTAGAATGCAATTTGTAAATAGAGTGGAAAGGGCATCTTGGCTCTACTTTTGAACCAACAGGAAAGTACAGTGATTCCATTATTCAGAGCAATATTCTCACATATTTACTCTTGGAGGGAGAACCCAGGGTTTTAATCACCTGGTAATGTACTTGCGTCAAATCTTGCAGATTTGTCAAAGGCCATAAATGAACTGCAGTTTTATCTCTTTTTCTATTTGGGGCCAGCTCTATTTTTCACCCACAGGACAAGCAACTTGAAACAGAGAGCACAGCTGGGAGGGGAAATGATCCTTCCCAAGAACACTGAGCTGTGGGTGCTGGCCCACGCTGTTTAAAAAATAACAAGGTAAGAGACTCCAGATGCTGCCCACAACCGGGATTTCCCTGAAACCTCCTTCAAGACAGCAGAAGCTGAAGGAGCTGCAACATTTAATGTTTTTCTGGGGAGCCACTTTTGGGTAAAGTTTGGTTTCTGCATTGGTTCACGGTGGCCACACACTGTGATGCCTGACTCTGTGTAATCCTTTTCCTGGGTAATTTCAGCCACTTGTCATTTCTGTTTCCTCTTGGCTTCAGTGTGTGGTGGAGAGGCTTTCCTACGGGGTACATGATCAATCTCCTGTGAATTATTCACTGGGTGGATCATGCAAGGCATGTTTCTAATCCCAGCTGGGCTTCCAAATGCCACCCAGCATGATCTCAGCAAAACCCTTCTCTGTCATCTTGTGTGTTTGGGAAATGAAAGCCAGTTTGAATTAGTTAACTCTGTTCTCTGTCTAAGAAAAAGAGTAGTAACAGGTGATTAAGAAGAAAGTTTTTAGGAATAAGACAAACTTGGATCTGAGCATCAGTTTTACCTCTTACTGGCTATGTGGCCTGCAGTTACTTAACTGCTCTGAACTTGTTTTTTCATTATTAAAATGAGGTAGCAATACCTACTTCCCAGGCTTGCTGCAAGGATTAAAGAAATGCACATATAAAGAGGACTTAGCTCAGATCCTTAGAATACATGTTCACAAATGAGAGAAAAGTTTCTGCCTAGAACTGTGAAGAAAATAATATCAACAAAGCAATAGAAATATGAGCAAGAAACATTAACAGACAGCTCACATAAAAATAAATGTCTCTTACACAAGTGAAAAGATGTTTGATCTCATAATAAGAATAATGCAAGTCAAAACTATACAAGGGTATCATTTTTCACCTATCAAGTTTGCAAAAATCCAGTTCAAAAATTGTATAATGTGTTCTGTAATAAATAGTGGAATTAGGCACTTTCATACATTGCTGGCAAGAAAGCAAAATAGTACAACCATTTGGGAAGTTCCTCAGCAAATATTATCAAAATTAAAAATTCATTTACTTTTTTACTCAGTGATTTCACTCCCGAGCTTTATTTTTTACAGCTATACTTAAACCAGCATGTAGTAAAGTGACAGATAAACTCTATTATTGATTGCAGAGTTGTGTGCATGTGTGAACAAAAGGCTAGAAACATCCAAGAGTCCGTGTGGAGAGGAGCAGATAAATAAACCATGACATTTTTACACAGTATTACACAGCTGTGAAAAAGAGAATGCAGTTCTCCATGCCCTGTGAAAATATCTCAGGACAGCTAGTAGAAGAAAAAGGCAGGATGCAAAAGTAATCCACATAGTATACTCATTTCAATGTACAGAAGGGGAAATAAGAATATATTTATAGCCCTGGCCAGGTGGCTCGGTTGATTGAGGCATTGTCCTGTTGCACAGGGGTTGTGGGTTCAATCCCTGGTCAGGGCACATGCAAGAATCAACCAATGAGTGCATAGATGAGTGGAACGGTAGATCAATGTTTCTCTCTCTCAAATCAATAAATTTAAAAAATTTAGTGAATATATTTGTATTTGCTTACATTTGCATAAAAATTAACAACAGGAGGCTATGCAAATCATAGGAATGGTTATGAGTAAGAAGCTAACAGTGGGAAATTGGGTGGGTGGGGTTCAAGAGTTAGAATAAAACTTCTTGTGATTTTATTTTTATTTTCAATCATGTGACTATATCACCAACTCAAATATTACAATCAAAATTGTAATTTAAGCATTTAAGAAAACATTTAACAATGTCTAAGATAAATAAGGATTTCCAAAATCAGAAGCTATATTTAAACTTTCTTTAATTTTGAACATATTTCTGGTCCCATTATGGGTGGTAAACCTTGAAGACAGGTCATGTCCTGTGCAACACTGTAACCTGGTGGCCAGCTGTGTGTCTCACTCTCAGTCAGGTAATTAAATGCACACTTTTTACTGAACCAACGAATAAAGGAATGATTTTGTTGACTTCAAGTATGAAGAGAATGGTCATTAGTTGGCTATTAAAAACAAGGAACCAAGGAATAACATGAAAAGAGTGGCATTTTTATTTTTAAAACAAGAAGTAGAAAGTTGACCACTGAAGTAAGAGTTCAATGACCTAAAAGAGAAAAAAGAAAACTATAAAGTATTGCTCTGTGAACTCTATGAGTTACTTTAATGAAGCTTCCTTTTAGGGAATTACATTTGAAACTGGAACATGCTCTCTCAACAGGCTGGGAAGGAGGCACTTACCTCCCCCATCATGTTAAGCCTGAGGGGGAACCTGTTAGATTGAAGAACATGTTTCTCCACAGAACATTCCACTCTTTCCTCATGACCAATCAATCCCCTAGGAGGAAAGGGGAAAAGATTGCCCCAAACAAATGACTGATAAAATGACTTCTATGCAAAGAAACCAATAACAATGCGTTCATCCGCAATTTCACTTCCTTGGTCTACAATCATTTCTACAAAATGCGATGTACCTTAGCACAGGGTGCCTGCCTAAGAGACTAGGCACCTGTTTCAAATAAAAGGCCCAAATAGAACAGCAATCTGTGTTCTAACCAAACAGAAGAGTCCTTTCATAAATCACTTACAAACTATCAGATACCTCATACTGAATTTCTTTTAAATCCAGGCACATTTTTCTTTTCCCAGAGAGCTTGTCCTGCTTGTTGCTATCAAGACCAGAAAAATAAATGTATACTACCAAAAGACTCCAAAATAGTCATAATAAACCTAGTAATCAGTCTACTTCTCTCTCATTTCATCCTATAACACCCTTTCATAAATGTTTTCAGGAGGAAATATTTAAAGTAGCCAATGTCCTCAGAGAGCCTCTAGCCCAGGAATTGGCAAACAAATGGACTGGACGTGGTGACCCCTTGTTATCTTACCCAGAGCAGGCATTACTAATCGATCAACTCTTTCCCTCTGAGCTTGCTTGAAGTCCTGTCATACTTCTTAGTCCAAGGTTTCAGGTGACCTCCTGCAGTTTAAGGAGCAGCAACAAACATGCAGGATGCGATAGCCCAATCCAATCACTTTTAAAACAATACAACTGAGTCACAGAGGGAAAGAGACTTGGCCATGGTCACACAGTGGGTCAGGGATGCACCTGAAACATGTTCCTCAGTACTGTCCTTTATCTACACCAACACATGACTTGCACTCAGAAGGTTATTTATGAGTTTATTGTATTTGTGTGGTTTCCTTTTGTTTTTCAACAGAGCTATCTCTTTTTCCTTAAAAAAAAAAATCCTTGCACATCAAAATGACCCTGATTAACTGTTTTTGAAATAAAGAATTTACTAATCATTCCAATAGAAACTATTCAGAATTTCCTTGCATCTGCTATATTAAATATAATTTTGTTTTAGTGATAATGATAATCTTTTCCCATTAAATGTGCTTCCGTCTCAGTGAAGAAGAGGTAATTGTTATTAAACAGGAAATTACTTCTTGTCTGGGCTGACACAGGACTGTGTGATGAGCTCGGACACATGAACAATACCGTCCATTCCAGCTGCACAATGACATGGTAAAGCCACAGTAGCTCTTCAATCAATTTATTACAGTGTTTACTACATTTCAACAGGGATTTATTTTTTCTTTTGCTTCTGCAAAATTTCTTAGAGTTATAGAATGTCAGAACCAGATGGGACCTTACAATTCATCTAATTAACCAACAATGAGAGAGCAGGAGAGTCCTGGAAATGATTTGCCCAGGGTAACAGAGAGGTCCCAGGTCTCACAATTCTCAGCTCCTTCTAACTCAGCATCCCACAACCCTGAAATCAAAATGAGCAATTCTCTGTCTAGCTGATAATCCAAAACACACTCAGTTCACTAATCAAGCTTCTCATACTATTATGTGCATGTGAATCAACCTGGGGATTCTGCATTTCTGATAGCTCCCTAGTGATGCAGATGCTGCTGATCAGTCTCTGTTTAGTTGAAAGAGAACCATCTGCTTTTAGTAGACTCTTTATCAGATCCCAAACTAATAAACCACATATGATCATGGTGTCAGTCAGGTTATCTCAGGCTGTTAAAAACTGGGATACAAATTTTTATTTATTATGATTATTGCTTGTTAGAGATGGAGAAGGAGGTGAAGGAAGAAGAAGAAGAAGAAGAAGAAGAAGAAGAAGAAGAAGAAGAAGAAGAAGAAGAAGAAGAAGAAGAAGAAGAGGAGGAGG
>PVIA01015799.1:0-21371 GCA_004024845.1 Tonatia bakeri | reverse complement strand
GTCAGTGACCATGGTGGGTAAAGATGGTTTTAAAGAAAAATTAGCCCTGGCTGGTGTAGCTCAATGGATTGAAATTGCACAAGCCTGAGAACCAAATGGTCACTGGTTCAATTCCTGGTCAGGGCATGTGCCTGGGCTGCGGGCCAGGTGCCCAGTAGGGGACATGTGAAAGGCAATCACACATTGATATTTCTCTCCTTTTCTTTCTGCCTCCCTTCCCCTCTCTCTAAAAATAAATAAATAAAATCTAAAAAAGAAAGAAAGAAAAATTAATAAATTTGTGTTGATATGTCAGCTTGGCTTAGACCAGCCCACAAAGTCACATTGCATTTTAAATGGTTACATCTTAAGAGGCTATGTAAGTACTACCATCATGTCCTCAGGTTTTGCCTCTTGACTGGCAAAGTCTAAAATATTTTCCATTTGGTCCTTTATCCAGCTCCTGTCATAGATAGTTATACTTTGGGTTATCTCAAATAAAATATATGCCTAAAATCTAAGGAAAATCTTCAGAGTCAGAGTTCTTATGGGTATGACCCCTTTTTGTATCGCCAGGGCATTGAAATAAAATCTATTTCATTATTCCTTGAGCAAAAAAGGAAAAGGTTTGGGTCTCTACTATAAGAAATAGCCTGGTTGATACTCAATAATCAGATCTATCTGTTATTACATATAGGGACCTGTAAATAGGAGATTGTTTTAGAAAAAAAGTGAGAATAACTGTAGTGTACTTCTCTGTGAAATAACGTTTGCTTTCTGATTTCCTTACAGTTCCTATTTCATCGTCCATTAAGGCTGTTAAATCTGCTTATCCTCATTGAGGGCAGTGTCGTCTTCTACCAGCTCTATTCCTTACTGAGGTCGGAGAAGTGGAACCACACGCTTTCCATGGCTCTCATACTCTTCTGCAACTACTATGTTTTATTTAAGCTCCTCCGGGACAGGATAGTGTTAGGCAGGGCGTACTCCTATCCACTCAACAGTTACGAACTCAAGGCGAACTAAGCTGCCTCTCAACAATGAGGGAGAACTCAGATAAAAATATTTTCATACGTTCTATTTTTTCTTGCAATTTTTATAAATATTTAAGATATTTTATATTTTGTATACTATTATGTTTTGAAGGTGGGAAGGGTAAGGGATATTAAATGTATCCATAAACAAGGTGATGTGATCTTTCATGTGTTAGTATATTCAAATAATATACAGATGAGAGGTGTGCCTCTCCAGTAAAGAGATTGATTTGTTTGTATGGCTCCAGAATAGCTCATTCGTTTATGAACACAGCTCATATATCACTTGACATAGTACTCTGGTGTGTCTCCTTTGCTTCAGCCCTTCTAGTTATCTTTAGTCCCCAGTGGACCTTATTCCTGCAAAAAGGAAGATCAGTGGAGTTGCCTGCCAGCACCCATTCTCTTTCTTCGGCTGGCAAATAGAATTGGAGTACACGGGGCAAGGAGTAAGCTACATGTAGTCCTAAGTGGGATTTTCTTTGTTGCCTACTGGGAGGAAGCATTTCTGGGATAGAAACTCAGTGATCTCTTCTGCCCTATGCCATTTAAATGTACTTTTGAATAAGCTACTGTCCTGAAACTCAGGATATTCCTGTCATTTTCCCTGTTCTTTTATTTTTTTCCTCTAAAGATTAGCTTTTGATTTTTAGCTGTTTGAAATAATACTTTTTAAGACAAAAAGTCTTTAGCATGCCCACACTCATGAAGAAGATGGTGTATAGGCAGATCCGTGGGAGAAGATGGGTGCAAATGCCACGTGGGCTGGAGTGTGGGCAGGTTGAAGATACTGAGTAACTGGAAGAATGGGCAAGTCCTCTGATAGGCAACCATGCATACAGTTTAGCAGCAGCCCAGCCACAGTGGCATATTTGAAATCATGAGTGGAAGTAAATTATAAGAATTATAATTCTTCTATGTCCTCTGGTAATTTGGTCTGTATCCAAAATATGTGTTTGTATTTAAAAAAAAAATAATTTATTTATTGGTTTTTTAGAGAGGGGGGAAAAGAGAGTGAAAGAAACATCAGTTGTTCCACCCACCTGTACATTCATTGTGCCCTGCCCAGGGATCAAACCTGAAACCTTGGTGTATCAAGACAACCCTCTAAGCAACTGAGCTACTTGGCTGGGGCCAAAATGTGTTTTTAATTTCATACTTCAGAACCTTCATGTTTGTGAGCGTTAACCCGTTTCAGTCCACGTTCTTGAGAGGTGAATTACTCAGTCAATTGATGTCATCTAGGCTTCTGAGGCCTTGTTTTGAGAGCCTGAGTGTATTTTATATTTCTGTGCTTGGTTGGTTTTTTCACACTGTGAAACTGGTGAAATACAGTATGACTTATAAACTAAAGAGACTTTTCATGTAATTTATAACTGGATCTGAAAATAATTCTTGCAAAAAAACTCAACAGATTTTTAGTGAAGGCAGCATTGTGAGTAGTTGGTATGTATACAGCTGCCCAAGGTGACTGCTATGCTTAAATTAACAATGTTTTCCTTAAATATTTAGATGCATATACCTTTTTTTTTTTTTAAGTTAAACTGTTTGGCATTCACTCTGAGTCTGTTCAGCCATTTAAAAAAAACTATCAATGCTCTTGCTGGTGTTACTCAGTGGACTGAGCGCTGGCCTGCAGACCAAAGGTTGCCAGTCTGATTCCTGGTCAGGGCGCATGCCTGGGTTGCAGGCCAAATCTCTAGTTGGCGTGTGAGAAGCAGCAGATCAATGTGTCTCTTGTGCATTGATGTTTCTCTCCCTCTTTCTCCCTCCCCCTTCTCTAAAAATTTTTTAAACAAAATCTATATTGACTCCTAGGCACTGCGTTCTGCACTATGTGAATAAGAACTGCAAAGACCCTACCCTCGTAGTTTTCAATGTGGGAGGTAGGGTATAAATTGTGCCATTAGTGAGTTTATAATATAATGTCTCCTAGTGGTGGTAGTAAGTGTGGTGAAGAGAAAATAAATCAGGGCAAGGAAATAGAAAGTGCAAAGAATGGCATTGCTAGAAGGCATCTTTAAGGAGATGATTTTGAGCAAAGACCAGATGAAGCAAGACTGAGTCATATAAATAGCTTTGAGGAGCATTCAAGTTACAGTAACAGCAAGGGCTGGGCTCTGAGGTGGGAACAATTTCAGCATATTGGAAACGTAAGATAACCAGTGTGCTGGTTTTTATAAAGTATTTCAACCTAAATGTGGTTCTTGGAGTGGGGGGATGTGGGAAAGTTGCCATCTTTATCATCTTTCCTTAGGATCTTGAAGGTATGCTTTTTTGACTAGCAAACATTTTGATGAGATTACTTGATAGCTAAAACCAAATGGGTGGCCTGGGTACAAAGATGTTTCATCAGAATAGCTCCAAGTTGGATCTTTCACTGAAAAGCAGCCCAGATAAGTGATTAGAGGTAATAAGCGGACATGATTTTGGCCTGTCTTGGCCATATTCTAAAGGAATAGCACTGGAGAACCAGAGGCCAGGTTGGCTAAACAAATGAGAGAATGTAAGAAAAATAAAAATTTTGGTTAATAGAATTGCAAAGTGCTCCTCTCTCCTTTTAGATATGACAGCATCAGGGAGGCAGTGCCCTTCAGTTAATCATGCTGCTACTTGTTTAAGCTGACTTGTAGGTGCCACATTCAGGTGGGGGAGAGGAAAATTACTAGTTACCTGTGTGTTATTTGCAAGTCATGTGGCAGGAAGAGCACCATGTTTGCTTAGTGATAGTAGAAGATACATACCCATCAGAGAAGGGCCTTTTTTTTTTGGTAATTGCTTATATGCTGGGAAGTTAAATGCCATGTGGGGAAAAAATGGTATAGCAAAAGATCAATTGGGTGAATTTGGGGTACTGGAAAAGGAAAGATGCTTGACCAGTTGTCTGGGTGGCTTTAGGTGGGTAAACGTGTTAGGTATAAGCACAATGGAAATGTTTTGAATGTTCTATTTACTCTGGTTCCATATTGTATTATTCCTGAGCTTCTGCTCCCTGTCAACCACCACCATCCCACTCCCCATTTCTGTTTACTGAGCGATTATGGGCCAGACACTGTGGGTGTCAGAGATAGTGATGTTCAGAGTTCATTAACTAATAGAAGGCAGACACGTCAGCACAGAGGTGTTCAGTAAAGGAAGTATATACAAGATAGGAGGTGAGGCAGAAAAGGGAACAATCCACTGCTTGGACAGCTTGTTTGCAGTAGTAACATGTGATGCATTTGGAGGAAGACTAGATGTTTGCCACATGGGTGAGGGAGGTGGGGTTCATGCAGTGGGAACAGTATATACAAAAGTTAGGCATGGATTTGCATCATGTATTTAAATACCTAGTTAAGTAATGCTGGAAAGCTAGATGAGGAATAGATCACAGAGAGCCTTGGGTTTTGCTGTAAGGGGTTAGGATTTTTACTGTCCTGTAGGTCACAGGGGTGGTCCTTGGACATTGCATCAGACCCACTAATTCAAAATTTTGAGGTTGAAACCCAATAATACACACCTTCCACAAGTAATTCTTAAGCAGACATCCCTGGGAACATTTGTGGACAGAAGCCAGCTCATGAAGATTTTAAACTGAGGAATTATGACCCAAAGGATTCTCAGGTCAAGGGTTCTCCAAGAGTAACCAGGACCAGTAGCATCAGCATATAATTGGGAATTTGTTAGAAATGGGAAGTTTTGAGCCCTGCTCTGAACCTACTGAGAACTCTGGGTGGAGTCTATAAGTCTGTTTTAACAGTCTCTAGGTGATTTTGAAGAGAATAACTATCCTGTGTTAGACTTTGGCAGCAGTAAGTAGGGTAGGTTTGGAAAACAGGATGCCAATGAGACAGCAGAGACCAGTTAACCAACTATTGAAAGAGTCTGTGTGAGAGGCAGTGGAAGGTGGGGTTTCACCACTGCATGGTGATAGGAAAAGCCATGGGCGTGAATAAGAGAATGTCAGGAAAGTTTGTGCAGTGAAAAGAGAAGGAAGTGCAGAATTCTGGTGAACGTTTAGAGGAAGAGGCAGCTTTCAAATGAACCAGACTAAGAAAATGGAAGTCCAAGAAGTTAACTAGTTTCAAGAAAAGGAACCATAAGCAATATGAAATATTGGAAAAAACTGCTAGATTTGGTTGTTAGATCATTGGTGACTTTAGCAAGAGAAATATTCATGGAGTAATAGGAGTGGTGGTCAGGCTGCAGTTGGTCCAGAGTAGAGAACTGGAATAAGTAATGAATTGGGAAGAGTAAGAGCACTTCCTCTGAGCTAGAAGGGTTGGGTTCACACATGAATAAGGGGAAGTGGCAGTGGGAGATGGAAGAAACATCTGATAGTGTAAACTTATGGTGAAGAAGCAGTAATCAATTTGGGGGGTGTGGAGTCCGTGTAGGAAGTGATTGGAATAGCCTTTTTGAGTTTTGGGAATAAGGCAGTAGTCCTGAGATGGTAAACCATAAATTTCCAAAGGCTCTTTCCTACCATGGTTTTATGATCTTGGGTGTAACTCAAAAGGGAGAGTAAAATAGAGATGATGGGTGGGTCCTGGTTCTAATTTGAAGGTTTGCCAGGCAGGGGTGGCTAAAGAATTAGTGATCAAGGGAGTTAATGGTTGAGATGAGAATAGTTGAGATGATGCACGCACCTCGGGGTCTGAAAAGGCTAGGCAGGGAAGTCTGGTGGGGCTACTGTCTGTCAGAAAGAGCAGGGGTGGACCAGCCATTAGTGATCTTGAGCAAGTAAAAGGAAAAAAGGAGAAAGGATAGAAGTTGTTCTGAGAATGGAATATGAATATAATAGGGCCACAAACTTCTGGGTTGTGAAACAGTCTGGTGTGTGACCATGGAAGAAACAGCCCAAATGAGTAGAAGCAAAAGCTGTTAGCAGTTGTGGCAAAGGTGTTGGGCGGGTTTTCCTCAGGAATATTGATGTCATCCACAATGAGGGTGGGGCACGAGGCAGAGAGGAAACGGAGCCTGGTGCTGAGCACTTGGCAAGCTGGGACAGTGACTACATCATGGCCACAAGGAATGGTAAAAGTTAAAATAGCTGGATGCCATTCGTTATGGTAAAGATTTTGTGTGAGGGGAAGACAATGGTGCAGAAATGAGAAACTTGGAGAACATCTCAGCTCTTTGTAGTCTGTAGCTTGGGGAAAATGTGCAGCCTTTTTGTTCAGGGAAAGAACTGTCCTCCGGGGAGTGTCAAGTGTTACTGAAGCCCAGGAAGTGGAGGCAACATTCAGTGAAGAGAGTCTGTCAGGAGAGGAGTCCAGAACAACTGTGGGAAATCTTGGGAGGGACCCTAGCTGGGGCGGGGGAGGGCACTCAGGAGGGAGGAGCAGAGGACAGGGCATCTGGGAGTGTACAGGAGAAAAAGGCTCTTAGGGCCCTAGTGCAGGCTGACAGGAGTGGCCTGCGGAGTTGTGAGGTTCTAAACGGAATGTTGTTACCAAGGTGTTGGTATTTGTATTCCCTTGGCTATGATGTCTTTCACTGCCAATGCCACTGGCTTGTGAGCCTGGGTTGCATAATTGTTTTCCTAAGCGCCCTGTTTCAACATCCTGAGCACCCCTCTCCCTTTTTTGGTGATAACATATGCCAAGATTACAATTTTTGCTTTTTTAGCCCCCCAGACCATCATTAAAATAACCACTCAAATGAAAGAATAGCCCCTTTTGATTGATTCAAGTAATAGAAAAACTGAGTTCACTTTTGTGTAGGTGAACCCAAACTTCTCAAGCTCTGAAGCTGTGGAGTTTTGAAAATCAAGAGCTTGTTTTTCCCATTTTTCATTACAATATGCACTGATTTATGCTGCATATCTTGGGTGACACATGATCACAACTGCAAGAGAGGAAGTTGCAAATGTTTGACAATTAAGAGAGAAGATGAAAAAAAGAGAGATTTACTAAAGCAAATCATCAGGACTTTTGCTGTGAAACTAAACCTTGAAGTTAAAAAAAAAAAAAGCCCGACCTCAAAGAGAACAAACTGGAACAATGAGCCTGATGCACATAATACACCCCTGCTGTGGGTACTGATAACCGCATGGCCTCTTCCAGTTCACAGCACCATCATAAGCATTGCATTTTATATCATTTATTAGAGTACATTTTAAAAAGCATAACAATCTGTTTTAATTACACTTAAATGTCTCTATGGATAGGTTTAATATTTATACTTTTTTAATTAATAGAAAACATTTTGATTATATCTTTGGAAACATCTGTTAAGCTCAACAAACAGCTGAAATCATTTGGCTTTCTAATCAACTCCATTGAAAAAGTGCTTCTTTACTTTGCAGAGTTATACACCAGGAAGTACTGTGACATTAAGTTATTGCAAAGCATTGTGATTCCTCCAGTAAAATGCATGGCTGTGTACTTCATGGGTTTCTCCTACTTAGTAATAACCTCCTTCAGCCTCATAGAGTAGTGATCCCTGCCTTGCTCGTGAACGTCAAGGCTACAATGTGACCTGGGTGCCAATCAGTCTCTGATGTTCCTCAGTTTTATCCTATTGGGCTGACACTGATCTCAGGCAGTTACCCTCCTATCTCCCACTCCTCTCCATGCTGGGAAAGGTGTTTGCTCCCTCTCCTGGCCCGGTCTTTGCTAGAAAAGGTGTTGACAAGGACACCTTCTTTGTTATTCTGAATTTTGAGTTGAACTTCCTGTTGGAAGTGCCTGAAATTATACTCCTGGCAACACTTAACCCCAAGATTTATATTGTCATCGGATAGGACTGACCCTGGTGGAGTCTAGCTCTAATCAGTTCCGATGGGAATTGGACCTACCCCAAACCTCTCCTATTCCACTCCTAGATAACTGAGTCTTTGTTCCCCCATCCCCCCTCAGGGAGGAACCCAAGGCCTGTGTAGACAAACTGCCCCACCCAATTTTAGTCAAATGTGATTGTCATTTGCTAAACATTAGATATGAAAGTAATAGTTTACCTTGGACCTAAAATTCATCAACTGGAGTTAATCCATTCTGTGATGGCAGAAGGCTCTGAAACCACTCGAGTAGGGAACACTGGTACCACCTTGCAGGTTTGCAGAGATCCAACAGGACTTAACAACCAAACCAGTTAAGACCATGCAAAACCACAGGACTATTTATACTTAGTTACTACTCTCTAATTTTTGTAAAGATCAAAGCAAAAATCTATCTCAGCACCTGAATGTCTCCCTAGTACTTTCTATTGGATTTGCAATTGCGTTTAATTTGTTCAGTCAGTAGGTGACTTGGAACAAGAATAATCCTATTAAAAGATGCTAGTTGCTACATTTTCTCCCTTCCACGTTCATTTCGTAACTTAATGGTTTTATATCTTGCTGCTGGTTGTTTACAGGCCGTTTTCATTTGCTGTCATCCCTTTCCCCTTTTTCATTAGACTCAAGAGTTTGAGAGTTCTAAAGTACCCAGTGCAGTATTACGAAGCTCTTGATAAATATTTTCTGTTGAGGAGAATGATGTTTACATTTTTAATTTCCCCAGGATCCAGAATTTTGATGTTATCAATGTTTTGAATTTTAGGCTAACAGTGTCTTAGAGGGGTTCTTGGTCAGATCTCTTCATATTCCATGTAAAACAGAATAAAAACCAATTCCCCCCATCTAGTCCATTTTGAAGAAAAAAAGTTGGCATGGAAAGGCAATTTTGTCAATAAATATAGGATATTATCTTAAGCAACCATTAACACTGCGAGAAAACACTTCAAATTCAACACTTAAAATCAGCCACCACTCCCTACCCCATTTTGAGGACTGATGATTGATTTGAAGTCACCCTTCGAGAATGTGATTCTGCAGCCCTTTCTAGGGTGCTCTGGAGATCCTCCTAAAAACAGCAGCACCTCTCCTCTCCTCTCCCTCCCTTGGGTGGGGTCCGATTCCCAGCCAGCCATTCTCGTTTCAGTCCCAAGTGGGTGCCCAGACAGGTAATCTCAGGGCACTTGGAGGAACAATTTCTGGGGTGACATATAATAAGCTTCCTTTGCGTGGGAATGGAATTCCCTCAGCGCCAGGCTACAGGAAGTGTGTGAGCATGCTTGTGAGAGCTGCCAGGCTGGGTGGCGTCACAGGAGAAGCGCGTACTTCAGCAGCTGACTGAGAAGTGAGTTCGCTTCCTAGGCCTTCTGCACCGACTGGCCCGGAAGCTCAGAGTAGGAAGTGTCTCCAGACAGTGGTCATCGTGTCACATGATGACATCCACACCCCCACCACGCTCCTGAAGATGATGCCACAAATGAAAGAGGAGAACCCTGAGGTTCTCAGGAACACCGCGGCCATTTAAGGAATCAACATGGGCACCGCAAATTGGGCTCACGTGTTAACGTGTAACTAGTGGCTTCTCAGTCTGTGCCCAAATAAAAACATTCTGTACATGTTACAAACAAAGATTTAAAATAATCACAAAATAGTTTAAATGTTTCATTACTCAGCTCAGAGTTCTGATGTGAAGCAAAGAGCAGTTCCCTTCCTCTATCACTTTCTAACTGGAACGTGGTCCTTATCAAAGCGTAGACTCCACAGCCCACTGAGACTGATAGAAAGCGTATTTGCCCACATTTTCTGATAAGGTAGGAATGTACTTTTCAAATCTCCAGAACACGGCCTTTCTCATCTGTCATCACTTTACTTCTTCACTCTGCTTCCCTAGGGGGGAAAATGCTCTGCTCTAGGACCTTTCTTAGGGGTTGACATCTCTTTGGCTGCTGGTCTGATGTCTTGCTCAGCTAATGAGAATGCAAAGACCCTGACCAAAGGCCTATTGACTGCACTCCCTGCTCACTCACCTCAGTGCCTCTGAAAGCAGAACTCATCAGCTGGCCTGCCCCTGCTGGAGACGTGTACCCCTGCCATAGACAGTGGCTTAAAAGGTATAGGACAAGATTTCAAAACGGTTTCTAAGGCTTATCAGGGAAGAAGGGAGAGAAGACTATGTATCTGTTGCAAGACACCAGCTTCCAGTTTCTCACTGGAGGAGGTAACTTTAGTTCACCTCCTACCCAGCCCAGCACCCTGCCTTGGTTGTGAGGTCTGCCCAGGGGTACTGCTGGCTCTTAAGAGAAATTTCTGCAATGACTGAGCTTCTGGGCAGAGTTCAACCAGACTTGAATCTGAGAGGAGGTGCACAGGGCTAAAAATAGGTCTACTTTTCTTTGTTTTTCAAACAAGACAGCTGTCTTGGAAGGTGAAATGTTGATACCCTGATGGGTTTTGCCTTGAGAAGTGCTCTTGTGAGGCCCTTTGTGGGGCCAAAAGTGAAGCACCAAAAATATGCCAGCAGGTTATTAGTTTTTTTTCCTCTCTGCAGCTGAAAAGGAAAGAGCCATTTGAGGTTCTAAACTGACAAAAAATCAGGTTGGTTTATTGCTTCTGCTTTTAAACAGACAGGAGAAGGGCAAGTCTGAGTGCGTGGGGTGGGTGGTGGGTGGTGGGTGGTGGGTGGTGGGTGGTGGTGGGGGAGTATGGAAGAAAGAGTGCCTCAAATCTGTCCTTCAGCAATGAAGGGAGCAGGAGAAAGGAAGGAGTCCATTGGCTAAAACGAAGGAGAGCTGCCGGCCATCACGTGGTAGGGATGGCCGCCCTGCCAGGGCTCTTTCCCCACCCCTCCTGGAGCTCTTCCTCATCTCCTGCACTCCTGTCCCAGCCCAGTGTGTAAGAGGAGGGAAGGTGACCTAGGCGTGCTTCCTGCTAATGCCCCACCAACTGAAACACAATCCGCTTGGAGTGTAGCTCTGTCCACATGTGAGGCTTTTCTTTATGATGACACCCTGTTTTTGGACTGTGACATTGGAATGAAAGCAGATTACTATTGCTTACGTAAATGAAGACTTGGCACATTTCTTTGAGGTAACCCTCAGTTCACCACCCATCCTGTCCAGCTACTGGATTTATAAATCAGAGGTCAGGATAGTGGCCGTCGGAGTCCCAAATTAATAAAAGCCAGAGCCAGAAATTCTGCATAGATTGTGCCAGTCTCAGTTTCCTCTTACGTATGGATCCTGATTTTCTAGGCTGGCACATGGAGCCATCTTGGGCAGGCCAGCAGGAATTTCAGGAAAGAGCAGGAGTAAATCCACCCACGGGGAGATCTATGTGTACATTAGTTAGCTTTTCCAAATCTGCTTCTATTCCGGATAGTACACTTTTACAAAGCTTATCAGAATGCTGGTCTAAAAGAACACATGCTTTAAAGAGGATTAAAAAGCCTGAAGTAAAGAGGAGGCTTTCAAACCCCAGTAGCAACATTTTTCAATAGACAAAAGATTTCTCTTTCCTTTCAGAAGTCATTATCACACCAGCTCACCACAGTAACAGATAGATAATGGCGAGGGGGAGTAATGCAACACACAGACGAGCCCCAAATCTCTCTGGAGGAAGCATTCATCCTCTCCCTTACCTGACTAATAAGTGGCCAAAAGGCAGAAGGAAGAGAAGAAGCAGCCAAAATAAGCCCAAACTCGGATAACCTGTGTCTGGACTAATGCTAAATTGGCCCTGTAATAAGTCCCACATGAGTCATGGCATTTTTTTCAGACACTAGCAGATGAACTGAAGTCATTCTATTTGCCTCCCACTTCTTCCATCCAGAATCACTGATCTCCGCTGAGGTTGATAGAAACAGCTGGTTGAGGTCTCCAGTCTCTGGCCATTCTTAGGAATGGTCATTTTATTCCTAAGTGTAACCCCTTCTGGTGTGACCCACGTGTTTTCTGCCAACTCCCCACAAAGAAGACCAGGGGAAACTGTCTGGGTGGGACTTCTGATAGGGGACAGCAGGACCTTGGAATCTGTCACTGTGGAAGAAGGCGGCGGATGGTCCATGATGGGGAAAGGAGGACTGAATAAGATTAGGCTCTGAGGTCTTCCTGGCCTTGACCTGTGGAAAGGCTTAGAAGTCCCTGACGGTCGCTCTATTTTTGAAGAAAGAAGGTTGTCCCCAGATGGCTCTGTCTCTGACATGCGCTTTCGGCACTGCACTACTGTATCCTGAGTGGGCAGCAGGTTAGCCAAACCGGGTTCTGGAGGAAGGGTGGGTCCTTCACTCACGTGGGGTGCAGTGGCATCCACTGGCAAGGACTCCATGGCTCCTGTGTCTTGCTTTGGCTTCTCTTCCTTTGGGCTTTCCAAAGAGGAGAGAGAATCATCTTTGGCAGGTTTCTGAAAAGTCCCCCCAGCTGAGCTGGGTTCCTCCTGGCTCCTCTCCAGAGGCTGAGCACCCTCCTCCCCTGGGCTCTGAGAGGGCAGTGGCTGTGGGATCTGTGTGTACTGAATCTTGGGTGGGATGACTGGGACGGCCCTGGCCTGGCACATTTTGACCATGAAGGAGGTTCTCACAGCCGACACACTGACGGGAGCTGAGTTACGGCGGCCTGTCAGGGCATGAGCAACAATGTCTAGCTCTTGAGGGTCCTGGGAGTAACCCCTCCAAGGGTCTACTTTACAGTGAGATGAAGTCATCCATGTGACCTTGGGGTCTTCTGGCTCAGGGACCTGTATTCCAGGTGAACCAAATGAGGCCACATTCTCAAACTGGAAGAAGTCAGTGATGGGAACGGCGGAGTCCAGGTTGAGGGAGGAAGGCCTATTTTTCCCTTTGGGGAGCCCACACTCAGTGCTCTTCAGCTGTAACTTTGTGGGATGCTCCCCAGGTGAGGTGCTGTCCTGTGCACTAGGTGAATTCTCCTTGCTGCTCTCTGGTCTAGGAACACTACCCTGCTCAGTATGAGGGTTGCCATGTCCCAGGTGTGTCCCCAGGTCCTTTCCCTCTGCTGGGCTGACAGGGCTGGTTTCTGTTGGTTTAGGCTGCAAACTACCCGGTTCCTTCTGGCTGGGAAGAGTCTCTGTCCCTTTCAGGCCAGAGAACTCTCTGAAGGATCTCAAGGCTTTCTCATGCCATCCAGTAAGCTCTCTCCTGGGGGCCAGGGGCTGCAGAGGGTCAGAATGCCTCTCTGCTTCAAGATTCACACAGCTGCTGGAGGAGGGAGCCTCGAGAATCCACTGGCTCTTAGCCATGGTTTTGCTATCTAGAGAATGGCTCTGACGGAGGCTAGGCCTGTGGGAGAGCCTCTTCTCTAGTCGGGGGCCCTGAGGGCCCTGCACCTGGGCCTCCTGCACGTTTTTCAGGGTAGGGGAATGAAGGGGACTCGTCACCCACTGAGGCTCTTCCCAGGGTTCCACCATCTCCAGGCCATGCTGGGCAATATCTGTCACAGTGTCATCTTCATCACAGTCTGAGGGCTCCTGTACTGAATGGGCTGCATCCCCTTCTCCTTGTGGGGACATCTCCACCTCCTTTGCTGGGCTAGGAAAGCCAAAGCTTTTTCCATCAGGGACAGCATTCTTTGACTTTTGTTTCTCACTTTGTCCTGGAGAGGACTTGTCTCCCTGGCAAAGACTGGGGATCCCAGAAACGCCTTTGGACTTAAGCTGGTTTATATATGGATTTGTCCTCACATTCTTTGATGAGTCTTCCCTTTCAGGCCCATCCTTCAACTGCTGGACTTGAGGTGCCTCCTCCAGAGGAGTTGGTGGGGGTGGAGCAGGTGGGATCAGAGGAGACAGGTTCCCCGGGCCTCCCACCTTGACCCTTGCTTGTGGAGAGGCCGTCTCAAATGGAACGATTTCCAGAGAAGCCAGGCTGGTGGGATCTGGGCGCTGGCCCTTCTCAGTCTCAGATCCGTGGAGACTGCTAGTTATCTCTGTTTTTTCTCTATTGGATGCTGTGGGAGCCCCCTGTGTGCTCTGATTGGCTGGATCCCTAGTCCACTCCTCCAGAGGGGTGGAGACTGGAGCTGGGGTGGAGACACAAGGTAAGTTCCCAGAATGCTCTGGGAGAACAAAAGGCCTTGGACTTGACTCAAAAATGGGTTGAGTTGGGCTGATGTTTCCAGCAGGTGGTGGCAATGAGGACAGCTCCTCCTCAGATTCAATGATTTTTAGCTCCTGTTGAATCTCAGGCCAGATCAGGGTGCTGGCCAGATCATCTTCATCCTGAAAAACATCAAGAAACTGATTATTTTTGAACCAAAGACTCTCGGGGCTGTCATCTCACTATCTGCCAAGAGAGTGAAGGGACTGAGCTGTGCCAGGCTATGCTAACTCACCAAATAAAAGACATAGCACTAATAATAACTGGATGTTTATTCAGTGCTTACCATGTGCTGTAACGTACAGGTGACCCTCCGCCTCTGGGGTTCCACACCTACATGTTCACCCAACCCCAGATCAGAAATACTGGGGCTGGGGAAATGCTACCTTGTTGCTGGCATGTACTATGTAGTTAGGCCTATGATATCAGTATTGAACATGTACAGATGTTTTTCTTGTCATTATTTCCTAAGCAATACAGTATAACAACTATTTACATAGCATTTACATTGTATTAGGCATTATGAGTAATCTAGAGATGATTTAAAGTACTGGAGGATGCGTACAGGTCATATGCAAGGGACTTGAGCATACTGGATTTTGGTATACAAGGGGGTCCTGGAGCCAGCCCCCTCCTCGGGGTCACCAAGGGACAACTGTATGTTAACTGTATTTTCTTATTTAATTTTCCCATCAATCCGAAGAGATAACTCTACTAGAATTACTTCCATTTTAGAGATGAGGAAGCTTCTGTTCAAACAGATTAAACAATTTTCCTAAATCACCCAGGAGCAGACCAGATTGAAAGCCAGTTGTGTTGACATCAGAACATAAGCATGTAATCCCTGTCCAGTGATGCCTTACACTGCATTTTGCTGTGTACAATGCGTACTTTTTTGCCCAATTTTTTGAGGGAAAAATAAGGATGCACGTTATACATGGGTAGTACTAGTTCCCTATTTATATACAATACAAATGAAAGCTTTTTTTTTTTTTCCCTGAAAATTTAGGCCAAAAATGTGGGCATTATACATGGCAAAATACGGTAAAATAAACAAAACCCCTGGTCTCTTTTATCCTCAGGTTTATTGAATGGCACACAAGAATCAGATTCTCCCAGTAGCATGAAAGTGTTCTCTTGCCCTGAAACCTGCTGTGCAAATATATATACATCTTTTCCCTTATTATAAAAACAAACAAACCCGTATTTCCCATGGGAAAAAACTTTAACACATATAAAAGAAAGAATACAAAAAGCAGCAAAATATTGTATTCCTACTACCCACAGATAACCACGGATCATGTGATGAGGTGCCTCCTCCCCCATCTTGCTCACTGTCCCTGTCTCCCTCAAGTCCAACTTCCCTCTGTCTGACTCCTCTGCTTCCCTTCACAAAGCCCAGGCTGCAGACATGAAAGGGATAACAGGAGGCCTGGTCAGCTCCAGTGAAACAAATTTCAGTTCCTTTCACTTCTTGCCTCAAGGTCAAATTCTATTCCAGGGAGAAGCATCAGGAGGCATGTCCACCCTGTGGGGGTGCTGAGGGCGCATGGAGATGCAGGCCTTTCTGAGAAGTCTGACCTGCTGCCAATCCGACATCACTTCTCAGCGGCTCTGATCATGTGTCATTTCATATGACAGTTAATTTGGTGCTTGTTCCCCCTTTCCTAATGGACCACGAGCTCTGTGAGGTGAGGAATTGTGTTCTTTGATTCCTCAAGGCCAAATGGTCCTTGGTCTACTGTCAACAGTTGCCCAATCAAAAGATCTGTTGAAATGAAATAGAATCACTGTTTTATTTTGAATTATTTCTTACAAATAACTCTCCCAGATTGGATTACTTGGTCAAAAGTCAGGAATATTTTTGAGATCTGATTGTACTGTATTGCATTTATTTGTGTATATTTCTACTTCACTTACTAGACTGTGCTCTCCTTCAGGACAGGAGGACTTTTACTCATCTCTTTACTCTCCTCAGCACCTACATTAAGCGATCCCTTGCTAAGATCAATACATTTGATTAATACGTGAACATCTAAACTCCCACCTCTTTGTCAGTCATCTCAGTGAGTGAACCATAGTGCATCGTTTTGCTCACGTGAGAACCTATGAGCTGTCCTTGACTCTTCCTTCTCCCTCACTCCTTATCCAGTCCCTCATGAAGGTCTGTTCACACTGCCTTCTAAACAGCTCTAAAGCCTTTCATTTCCATCCCCAGCGCCTCGCCCTAGTCCAGGCCACCGCCTTTCATACGGGATCTGCACCAACTAGCCTCCTAACTGGCATCCCGCCTACTCTCTGCCCTTTTCCAAGCCATTCTCCTCACAGAATAGACGTTAAAAGGTAAAATTCTGAACAAATCAGAAAAGTTTCCATTGCCTTTAGGTTAATCTTCAAATTCCTTCCAAGCAGCCCTGCCTGCTGTGGCCCCTGCTTCCCCAAGCCTCATTTTTTCTGGCCCTGTTCCTATTCCTTACATTTTTCATGGTCTTTCCCACCTCAGATTCATGGCACATCTTATTCTTTCTTCCTGGAAGTCTTTCTCTTTCTGTTATGCCCCCCACTCCTTTCTTCTAGCTAAGTTCTCAATCTAAACATCTGTTCTTCAGAGAAGACTTCCCTGACCTTTCTGACCCTCATCTTCCCTCTGACCAGGTTGGGTCCTCCTGTTCTATGCTCCCATAAAACTCCATGCTTCCAAAACCCTAGAAATTACTTCTTTGGTGACCTTTCACCTATGAAGCTGTCAGCTCCAAGAAGGCAGGGCAGTGAGCATCCTGTACATTGCAGTGAGCCCTGTGCTAGCAGAGTGCATGGCACAAAGAAGGTGTCTAATGTGGGATTTTAAATGAATGAATGCATTGGTGCCTTTACTCACTCCCATGAACTCAACCTGGTTCTCCCCCCAGTGCTAATCCCATCTCTTTCTTAAAGAAATGCCATTTGTACTTGATACCTCCCAGAATTTAATCACTATAATAACCTTTGTGTCCTCCTATGAACACAAACATGACTTACAGGAACCTTATTCAGCCTCCTGAGGCCACTACGGTGTCCCTGTACTGCCCTAGCTCCCAGCACATGGACCTTTTGTACATATCTTGGGAACCAAAGCCCTGGGAACCACCTTTGTGAAAGAAAATCCTAGATCTGATTAGAAAGTAGTCTCCTAAAATCCCTGTCAGAACTGGTTCCCCCCTACCCCTACCCTCCAAAAAAAAAATCTACTTATGCAATGTGAAGAGCCCTTTGGGAAAAGGAAGACCCCACTGGCTGTACCAGACAGTGGGTCCACCTTACCATCTCATGCAGAAATGCCACCTCTGCTCTGGCCCTGGGGCTCTCCTGCAGCGCTCCTCCGGACTCCACCTGGCCGGCCTCTCCACCCTCCTCCACCATCTTCTCCGGATTCTGCCTCTTCTCCGGTTCATTTGAATGTTGACCACTCAGGACAATTTCTGAGGTTTTCTTCTCCAGTTGGGCTCCTGTCTCCAGGGAAAGGCCTTTGCTGCATTCCACCGTCTTCACGGCTTCTGGTCCTGGTCTGGCATCTTCAAGAGCTGCCTTCTTAGATACAGAAGCTGCAATGAGGATGAGACTTATCAGTTGGAAGAGACTGATAACTCATCCTAGGAGAGGTCATTCCCAGTACAGTCACTGACCTGGGCTAGTCCTGCCTCAGAAGGATGGAGGGAATTCTCTCAGTTCACTACCCTCTCACATCCTTTACCCTTTCCTCCTAGCAATGTCCTGTCCTCAGATCCCAGAGTCACAGAGTATCAGAGACGGAAGATCGTCTAGTCCAGTGGTTCTCAGCCGGAGACCACTTTGCTCCTCCTATCCCCGGGGGACATTTGGCAATGTCTGGAGACATCGCTGGTTGTCACAAATGGGTGGTGGGCATGGTTACTGGCATCTAGTGGGTAGAAGCCACAGATGTTGCTAAATACTCTACAAAGCACAGGACAGTCCCCCCAAAAAAGAATTACCCATGCCCAAATGTCAATAGCTGGAGGTTGAGAAGCCTTGCTTAATCCAGTCTTTCACTTCACATATAAGTCAGTTCAACGCTAAGGAGTCAAGCTTGTTGCCTCAGGTCACAGAGACCCGTTATTCACACGAAGCTGCAAAGATGTACTGTGACTGTGACCGACAGCTTCTTGACAGGCAGTCTGGCTCAGAGCCCACAGTCTTCACCACTTTACTACATTTTCCTACAAACTCTGTTTAAGCAAATTTAAGTCTGGTTTTTAATCTCTTGTGGTGGAAAAATAACTTCTCTCCCCTCCTTTACCTGTAGAAGTCTCAGCTCCCAGTGGCTTCTCTTCTTCAGGCCAACCTCCACTCTCTGACCCCTGGAAAGAAAACTCCTCCAGGCTGGAAAGAGACTGAAGCTCTTTTGGGGGCGTTCTGCACGGGGTGCTGTTGGTGCTGATGACAGCTGACACACGGAGGGGCACAGACACAGCAAAGGGCTCTGAGATGTTCAGGGCCTTGCGCTGGTGACGGGGCGAGGGCTCCATCTGGAAGAGACCGCTGGTGAAGACAGACTTGCTGGCACTGTCGTTCGAGGTGTAGAACATACCCAGCATCTTTGGGGCTGTTTGCTCATTCTCAGGGTCCTCGATGGGCCTGAACACCTTCAGCTGCTCAGGTGGGAACCGGGCCTGAGCACCCTGGAGCTGACCTCGGTCACTGCTCAGGTCAAAGCCCCCCTCAGCCCCCGCCGGTGTCCCCTCCTGACCCCAGTCACCCTCCTGCTTGCTGAGGTCACAAGAGCTGCCAGTGCTGGTTCCATGCATTTTTGCCGCTGGAATGAAAAATCCACCAGTGGTGACTGTTCGACTGAAATTTCCTTTGGCTTCTTTCCCTAGTGAAAAAGCAGACAAACAGATGGTCAGCAGCCTGGGCACACACCCCCCCGCACAGAGCCTCCCAGTGGAGGGCAGGCCTGCCACCCTTGAACACCAAAAACGCCTATCATTCTAACAAGGTCCTACCTGCCCTAATCAAGACAGGTTCCTAACACTTGGTTGACAAGACAGGAAGCATCTTTTCATGTGCCTGTTCTGTTCTGACGCCCTGATAGGGCCATTTACTATTGTGTCGTATGTATTTGTTTTCAGCTTTACAGGTAGAGCAGTTTCCAAAAGGAGGCACCGGCCGAGGTTGCTGACCGGAGCAGTCAAGCATACAGTGTAGATCGCGAAGACATAGACAGATGGATGGGAGGTGACAGAAGGATGTTTGCCCAAAATGAAGAAGACACACAGGGCAAAAGAAGAGAATCTTATTTTACTTTAAAACTTATTGTTTTAAGCCTCCTCTGGCAGGTGGACCCAAAAGGGCTTTGATTTCCAGGTGAGAAAACAAATGCTGTTCTCAGCTAGACCTTTCTCCCTTTTCCCAGGCTCCCGCTCGCTGATTCAGAGGATGGGAAACTAGAAACGTCAGAAAGCCCAGTTGTGAGGTTCGAGTTCCTGACTGAGAAGTGAAGGCAAAGGAGAAAGAAATCTGTATGAGAAATAAATAAGCTGGGAGATGACAAGTGAGTTGCCTGAGGGCTGGACAATAATTCCCAGTGAGGCCACTAAGTGCTCTCTCTGCTGCACAGGCGACGTCGGGTTTGAAACTCTCACGCCCACTTGCAAGGGAGTGTAAGTGTCTCTAACGGGCGGGGACTGAGACTCCAGAGGTTCGATACCCGCCCAGCGCCCGTGAAAGCCGACCCGGCTTTGCAGTATTCCACTCCGTAAAACCGGGCGGGAGTTTCCCCTGGAGGTTTCAAAACCAAAGCAAATGGATGTAAAGGTGAAAAATGACAAAGGTGTTGGTCAGTTTTAAAACAGTTCACTGAGTATTTTACAAGTTGAGAATTATTTTTAAAAGTTGTTCTAAAGATTTTCTGTATTATTTCAGGTTGCTTCATTTGTCACAGAGCAAAATGTTGTAAATTAAGGGGGTCGGGAAGCCATGGGGGAAATATGGGGAGTCTGGTCTGTGGCTAGGGCCCCCTGTGCTTTATTACTTGCGGCAGTGCTGCGGGTAGAAAGAAGCACAGGCCAGTCGGCCCTGTAAGAACCCAGGTGGTGAGCGGTCACTTTGATGACAGGGGCCACCTTGTTTGCAGCATGCACACATCCACTCCAATGAGTGCCGACCAGCGACATGCCAGGCTGGCTCCTACCCATGTTTCCTAGTGAATAAATGAATGAGTCTACCAATGCGAAATCACGATGAAGCTGATGTCTATGGAAACACACAAATTCGAGACATACAAGTATCGAGGAACAAAATTCTGAGGCCTATAAACCAGAGGAAGGCCGGAGAAAGAGGATGGCCCTTTAGGCCTCGCCCTGCCATGGAGTAGGGGCAGCCCTACTCCAGGCAGCCTGTAGAGTAAGTGGAGGCAAGCTGGCTCCCTCACCCAGGTGTCTGGGTAACTAAGGGAAGCAGTTTCCCATAGCCTTGGAGGGGCCTGATAACCACTGTTCTCATGGCCTTGAGACTGGGTCTGATAAACTGTTCCTATAACATGAAGTGGGCTCACATGTGCAGACTTATGTTACATTATGTAATGTTCTGCAGTTTTCCGGCTTTGTTCCCCTCTAGTACTTATGCAGGACTCCCTGCTGGGGGCATGATGATGAGAGACACACAAGGGGACAGGTGCCATGATGGGTGCCACACTGGGGAGCAGGGGCCACGACATGAGACATGCAGATAGACACGTAGCTTGCAGTGTGCATGGCTCACCCACTCATGAATAAAGGCATGACAGACACCCCAACGGTTCTGTGAATATTTTTCCATCTGCGCAAATACCATGAACCTGCCTGGCCTTGAAGAGTGGCAACACACAGCCCTAAGGGCTACATGAAACCCCTGAGTTCAGAAAAGGCCAGGGAGGGCGTTGGGCCTGGGGGATTGTGTGTGACTGTGGCTGGACACAAGCAGGCCTGGCTGCTTATGACGGTGAGTCTGGTGCAGCAGCTCTGGTCTCCGAGCTGTAACCCCCAGTCCTGGATGCAACGGCCCCATCTCACCTTCCACAGGCACTGAGCACAGCGAGTCCATGCTTTTAGCTGGTCGGATAGTAGCTTTTTCCACTAAAGAAAAAAAGAAACAAAATCCCTGTTGAATGCATAGTAAGAGGAAGTTTCTGAGCAATGGAGCTAAAAGATCTTGTGTCAGCACACAAGAAAACTGTCTTTAGCAAAGTTTTTCAAGTATATATAATTTTTTCCTTTGGAAAACATCCCCCATTCAACCCTGGATGTTCTCACTTCCTGACTGGGACTGGCCTTAAAAAACAGGGTATCTGTAGATCAAAATTTTATTAAAATTATACAGATAAAGACAAATTATAATTTTTTCAAATACTAGCTATCAGCACATGAGGAGTCCTGAGCCCAAAGTTACGGCACAACAAGGATTGAAACATTCATCCGTGGAGTAGAAGCCATGAGGCTCCAGGCAGGCCCTCCTAGTC
>PVIA01015798.1:0-21370 GCA_004024845.1 Tonatia bakeri | reverse complement strand
CCTGTTACTTTGGGGGAAATTCTGAAGGTAGAGAATTATTTTGCTAGATAAATGGAATAGTTACGGTTCAAGATTTTCAATGATAATTGTAAGGGAAGAAATTCAATTTATATTTCTACCAAATAGTAGAAAATTAAAATATCACCTGAATACATCTAATTCTATGCAGTGATCATTTATGTGTTCATTCATCATTCATTCAACATTTACAGTTTGATCATATTATTCTCAGGTTCTACTAACAGTAGGTCTGGAGCAGGGCTGTCCATGCCATCCTAAGGAGTTGACCAGTGTCATTATTACCTAACTTTGATCTTCCAATTCAAAAAAAATTTTAAATGTGGCTAGGAAGAAGATTGGGGTGGATTTATGTAGGTAAGAAAAGACTTTGTATATTTCCAGACAGCTCTGAATTCTGGAATTGGGGGGGATGTTTTAGCAGGAAAATAAGGAAATGACTTTAAATAGATGGTTATAGGAACTGGGACAGTTGTATTTGAGATAAATTATTGTATGGGGAGTGTCTCTTATGTGTATCATGTGATATTGCTATGATTGAATGTGTGTCAGTGTGTGTACATATATATGTATATATATATATATTTGTATTGTCAGTGAATCAGTGCATGGGGATGTGTTTCTGAGTGTGCACATGTGTATGTTCTTTACAAAGACATAAAGGAAAGTGAAAGGAAAAAGATTACAAAAGACAGTACATTGTGAATCTTCATAAACAAAACAAAAGTAGGAATTTAATTCTAATAGATTAGGAGGCAGAAAGAGCATGTATTGAAAGAGTTCCTGTAAATGTGCTGAGTATTAAATTCATTACTTAAATCACTATAATTTCAAAATCTAGAGTTTAGGGTATCATATGATCATGTGTATTAATTTCACCAGCAAGGTGAGTCAGTGTTTAACTGTCTATGTGAGTGCCTAAAAATCTTAATTTATCCTTCTAATGGCTTCAGTGTTCATAACCTGAATGAGTATTGTTCTGTTTTATATCATAACTTCTCAGTGAGATACATTCATAAAATATTTAAAAGACAGGTTCTTTGAAACTTTAACTTCATCCATTTGATGTTTGATTTTGTGTTTTGGGGTTGAGACTTACCTTGGCTATTGGGTTCCTCTTTGAGTTGTCTTCTCCTTCACGGCAGGCTGCCGCAAACTTGATCCATTCACGTTTTTGCCTTCTGATTGTATGCCACTTGATGGTGCCATTTTTAGTGTTATAATCCCTTACCTTGAATGGGCAGGGTAAATAATGGTACCTATTAGCTTCTATTCATAATCCACATTCCATTAAAGAATTGGTAGGAGAAGTAATTGAAATGCCAGAAAGGATGCTTACTTGGGAAGATTGGTAATTTCAAAACTCTACAAATTTCAACACAACACTAACTTTACTTATAAGGATGAATTTTTGGGGGGGTAGTGGAGATATATTGTTACTTTCAAGCCATTTTCCTCATTTTTAAATGGAAAAAAATAAATTTTCCATACATTACCTGGACTCGAAATTCACTGTTAACTTCCACCACCACCTATAAAAATATGACAAACACAATATTTAATTTTTAAATTAATACTTTATCATTTACATTAACAAATAATTAAAAAATCAAACAATCTGAGTCATTACAATTATTTTCTCAGTCTAGATAGCATGTAGACCTGGTTTATCTCTCAGGTCTGATAACAATGCTAACAATTTTTTTTTTTTTTTTAGTTTTTACTTTTTGATTTCGCTCTTCTTATTTTTCTCACTATATATTTTTAAACTTTTTTCATCCTTAGCATATGAAGATACTCCTAATCATGTGAGCGAGGGTAATAGAAGCTAGAACCCAGTAGGAATGAGGGTTGGAAAATTGGGTTCTCTTAGTAAATCCTGTGTCTGAAGGGCTGAAGATCTTTAGCGATGTTCAACAATAAGTTATGACACTAAAACTTTTGTCTATAGTTTTAGCCCTTGAGTAGAAAATAGAAAAATATGTCTTGGGATGAAGAAGGAATATGAAGTAGAGAATATCCAGAAAACTTCAAAATATTTACTTCTTCACATTCTAATTTTAAATGAATTATTTTCTAACATTCTCAAAAATCTTAAGATATTTTTTACTTGCTTTGAAATATGAGGATATAAAGTTCTAAAACAAAAACAAAGAATTTTCTCTGTGTATACATGAGCTCCCATTTGATATGTTAGTGTTCACACTAAAGAAGGTCGATTATGTAAATGCTTCCTTCCAAAGCAAGGAGAAGACATTTCAGAGTGCGGGGACTAATTGCTGGGTAGGCAACTTCCGTTAGTTTTTTCTCTTGCATTAAATAAGTGAGCTGGTCGAGCACAGCTCTGCCTACTTTCAGCTCAGCTCTGGTCTTGACTTTTATGTATTACTTATAGTGTTAAATCAGAGTAATTTAACTTATTTTTCTAAAAAAAAAAGTCATATTTCAAAAACACAAATACTTGTGTATTAAGTTTAATATGTCAGTACACTTAAGACATTGTAAAACATCTATCTAAAAAATTAGGTGTGGATTTGAAGGCTAGTTTGCATTTATTAAGTTTAAAATACACTTAGAATTAATACGGTGTGCATCTTTAGTTTTCATTTCTCCCTGAACAAGACATTTTTGACATCTACCTGAATTATTTTTAGAACTGCAAAGTATAAAAACTATTATTGTAAATAGGCTTTACCTGTTTTACTAAAAAAATAAAATTATGGACTGCTCTCTGGCCAGTGTGGCTCAGATGGTTTGGTGTCATCTGCCAAACCAAAGGTCATGGGTTCAATTCTCAGGGCACATGCCTAGGTTTCAGGTTGGGTCCCTGCTCAGGGTGCATACAAAAGGCAACCAATTGATTACTCTCTCTTGTTCTGATATTTCTCTCCCTCTTTCTCCCTCCTTCCCCCTTTCTCTAAAATCTATAACAGTGTTTGTGAGTGGGGATTCAAAAAAATTAAGATTTGCATTTTAAAAATTGCCATGGCTTGTGTGGCTTAGTGGATGGAGTGCTGACCTATGAACCGAAGTGTCACTGGTTTGATTCCCAGTGGGGGCTGATACCTAGGTTGTGCACTAGGTCCCCAGTGAGGGATGTTCAAGAGGCAACCACACACTGATGTTTCTCTCCCCCTCTTTCTCCCTCCCTTCCCCTCTCACTAAAAATAAATAAAATCTTTTCAAAAATACTAACAGTAATGTCAAAATATACTAAATAACTTTTATAGTGAGTTTTAATTATACCATTAAATTAAAATAAACTTTAATGTCTAAGTACATAGTTTTTAAAAAATTGCCTTAGTTGATAAATCAATCAAATTTGTATTATGGTCAATATGAGCAATGTAAAAAGATAATATTTTATTATAGGAACTATATACTCATGGTATATATTTAATGTTAATCATTATCACCATTACAATTCAACAAATGATAACTAAGTACTAGACAAAATGTTTAGAGAAATCTATTCATTTAATTTTCATAAGTACACATGGTCAATACAATAATTATCTTAATTTTGCAGATGAGGGAATTGAGGTTTCAATATTAATGATTAAATACAATCCAATATAATTCAGCCTAAATCTGTGCTTGAGGTGTAGGTTTTACAATTAAGTACAAGATAGCCTATTTATGTATACTACTAAATAAAATATACTACAGAGAAGTGACATTACGATTTTGAGAATTCAAAACTAAATTCCAACTTTAATCTAATCTCATATTATCCTTATGATTAAGAATGCTCACACACAATAACAACAGCAACAGTCATACTGGGGGAGGGAGAGGAAGAACAGCAAATGGACCAAATGGTTTGGACAAGTAACCAAAATGTTATTGTAGAGTACCGCTTGGGTGCAGAGTTGAAGTGATGTTAGTTCACCTGTGTGCTTCTTGCTACCTTGAACTCATGGAGACTTACTCCTCCCACTTGTGGGTGTTGGAGGCGGGTGTGGGGAGACCTCATTTGTGTGTCTGGAAATCTATTCTTCATCGCTACAGGACTGTGTAGTCATCTCCTCTCTCTCTTGCACTTCCCTCACCACGCTGAAGTGTCAGCACCACTGTTTGTTTTGTAGAACCATGCCAGAGGCCACTAACCTTCTCACTTGATGAAACTGGGTCATTCTATTTGCCATGAGAGGCAACATAGGCAGAAGACCAAGTAGATTTCACTGTATAGTCAGGCTCTCAATTGGATTAGCAACTAAAAACTGCCAGGTCTTCTTAAAAATATGTTATGCTGACATATCCATATTGCCTTTTGCTCAGAGTGTAAAATAAAATCTGAAACAAAATCTTTCTTTGACCTTTAAGGCAAAATGATGAGATTCAAGGAGCATTAGGTAGACTCAGGAAATGTTCAATGTACTACCTGCATTCTCTGATCTTTATTTTTCTCATTCGTAAAATGATAGGCATTGACTAGATTTCATACAGTTACTTTTTGAATTCTAATACCAAATCTCTGTGCAGTAGGAAAATACTGAAGTTTCTTGATGATGATAAAGACGTGATAAAGTTGTGGATTTTAATGAAGCCTCTGATAACAATTGATGGAAGTGGTGGGAAGAGGCTGTGATTACAGGCAAACCAGCAGTTGAATTTCT
Organism: Tonatia bakeri; assembly: GCA_004024845.1. NCBI lineage: Eukaryota > Metazoa > Chordata > Mammalia > Chiroptera > Phyllostomidae > Tonatia > Tonatia bakeri. Next base: position 16,733 of record PVIA01015798.1, on the reverse strand, counting down.
GAATCACATCAGCCCAGAGATGAGACTGGGAAAGATCCTCAGGGAGATACAGCGGGGTTGAAACTGACAGGTTTGAGAACAAGTGGTGTGTGGGTGTGGCGAGAGGGAGAGTCTGAGACCATTGCAGTTATAAACCAGGAGATCAGGAGCAAGGCAGAAGCACAATTTAGCAGGTTAGAACACACCCAGTTTGGGATGCCAGAGCAATGCCTGGTGAAGATGTTTAGGAATTTGAAATATGTGTCAGCACCGTGAACAAAAGTTTAGGCCTGATACACAGATGAGGGACACCAGCTCAGGTAGAATGGTTGGAATCATGGGAGAATATGAAATCCCTGAAGTAGAGAACACAGGAAAGAAATAGCCCATGGCTGAGGATGACACCAGGGGAATTCCTGCATTTATATAACTGGGAACCATGACAACAAACAAGAAGCAACAGGAAACAATATAAAGAGGGAAAAGAAGTGGCCAAAGAAATAGGAGAAAAATATAATGCAATGTCATGGGTGTCAAAAGAAGGAGAATTGAAAGACAGACTGAACAAGGAGAACTGAAAGACAGACAGACTGAACAAGTCAGATGATACACAAAAGTTGAACAGGATGAATCTTGAGAACCTCTGAGCTTTTCTGTGACCTTCAGGAGAATGCTTTCAGTTGGATGGAACCGGCTCTTCCTGACTGACAAGGAGTGGGGAACAAGATGGAGGAGAAGAGGATGAAAGGATGCCACTGTTTTTAGGAATATGGTGATATAAGGAAACCGAAGTGATAGTAGATAAGATGAAGTGTACAAGGAGATTTTTGGGGAGAAGGAGATGTGGATTTTGAAGGCAGAGAAGGAGGAGGAAAGGAGATTTTGATTTGAAACAGGAGGGCTTGAGAGAGTACTTGCTGGAGGTATGTGATGAGCAGGAGGGAAGCAGCAGAGAGAAAGGACTTTGAAGACAGAGGGTAAGGGAGAGTGAAATGATGGAGATTAAAATCAATCGATTAGAACAAGGAAATTGAAGGACATCACACTGTATGATTCAGAACTAGGGTAAGTACAAAATTGTTTTCTGGTAATTAGAGGAGCAATATTGCTTCCGAAATAGTTTGGAAATACACTCTGTGGAGGCTGTCAAGGAGATTTACTTAGACATAAATACAAGGGCAGTGAAGTGCATTGAGTACTTCTCAGCCTCTTGCCCCCTGGATATGGGCATTGGGTTAAGTACTCTGTCATCTTCTGCATATGAGACTAAAACCCCTTTTAGTGCTAAAATTCTGATAGCATGGAATAATCACTTAAGTGAATCAACAATGACAATTACCATCATCTATATTTTAGAAGTCAATCCACGTATATTTTTTTAAAAGCAAAACCCAACAACCACAAGATATAAGATTGCATGCTAATTTCAATGAATCAATAATTACATCATTTTTAGTTCTTTTCTTTTAATATTGAGTTTTACATTTCTTTACTGTAACAATAATGGTCTTGAAAGTAGTAATTTATAATTTTTATAAGGAAAACCTCTTGTGTTTAATAATTGAGGTGGTCTTCCAGTTACTTGTCATTTTTTTGTTAACTATCCCCTTCTAACATACTTATGTTTTATAGACATCACAAGAATGAACTTGAGACAAAACTAAATATAAAAGATTGCTTATTTTAAAGAACCTCTTTTGTATTTCCTCTTTATTACTTGAGCAAAAGCTAGCAGTCTGCAGTTGATTTCTTGATAGGTTGACTTCTCTTATTTGTTCATTGGTTTATTTATTTGACAAATATATATTGATGTATATTTGTGGGTCCAAGGCTGTAATAAAAACTTTAAATGGCTTAAGTACTAAAAATATTGTGGTAAGCCTTAGATGAAATGTAAAGTTAGTGTGATACTATATCATAAAAATAAGTGTTAGGGAAAGTCACCATGATTATTTCCCTGTTTAATACCTTGACAATATTTTAGAGTGTGTGGTGAAAGAAAATACAAACTCTACAAAAATTCCTTTCTGATGCCTCTATGTTGTGTGATTAGGTACCTACTGAGTAATCTTGCATTGGTGCAATGTGCTATGAAAGGTACAAATGTGAATCAGAAAGAACCTGCCCTCAAATAACTTACAGTCAAGTAGTTTTATGAGCAACAGGAAGCCATTAATTTGTGGGGCTGTGGTTTTTCATTAGACAAGTGTAAAGGACTGAGCTCTATTCTCATAGACCAGTGGAGGGCACGATCAGCAGCCAACAGCATTTAAATGAGTTTGACCCACCCAAGTCTATTAAAGGAAATTGCATGCCAAGCATTGCCAGTGAGAGTGGATGACCCAGCATTCTGTATGGGTGCTCCCTCACTGGAGGGAACAAAGTGAGTCTAATTGCACTGCCAAGCACACCTTCTGCTTGCAAGTTAGGCGATAAATGTTAATTTCCTTGAAGAAGGCATGGTGAAGAGTTATCAGAAGTTCAGTGCTCTGCATATAGACAAGAGTGTTGTTTTTTGGATTCATGAGCCCTGTTAAATAGGTGTGCGTTGTCCCTTTGGGGCCAAGTCTTCAGATTTATCAAGGCAGCAATTTTTAGTGCTTTGGGTTTTTCTAAAGCCTAGTTCAGGCATGACGAAGTGTTTTACTTTGTGGCAATGGAAACCAATTAAATGATGATAAATGTGTACTGTCCATTTTCATGAAGTTTCTAGAAGATGTTGGTCTTAATTGTGCCATGAAATCTGCAGTTAAGAGCCCCATGTAAATGGACATGATTTTGCTTAACTACAATTTATAAATTCTCCTAAACAGGTGAACAGAAATACTGTTTCCATTTTTAATAAAATATTTACTAAAATACTAATATTTATTTATATATCATTATAGTATGTGCTCCAGAAATCATTAGTAGTTTGTTAATTCTTCCTTCTCACCATTGGAGAACATAAATATAAAAATTTAAGATGTCCATTTCAAATAAGTTGATGAAGTATGTAATAAAGTGTATATAGGTGTGGGAACAAGTATTTTTACCATTTTAATACAAATAAATAATACAAGAATTAATAAATAATAATGCAAGAATAAACTCTGTGCTTAGCTGTAAATCTACCTTCGCCCACACCTGTATTATTTTTGTGTATTTTTGTCCAAGTGCTGAGAAATACTGAGATAAACTTCTGCTTAAATAATAAATAATTTCAGCTAAGTTCAAAGCATGGATTTGGTTTATCAGGTGGTCACAGGCCTTTTTGAGAGAGGAAATATTAACCATGAAAATAGAAGAAGCTATGCTGATATGATGTACTGAAGAAACTGGATCACCTTTGGTACTAGGTAAAGATAAATTTGTTTGAGTTCTTTGCTCCAGAAGTGCACTTTCTGGAAAAAAGCACCTTGAAAGTATATTGATTGTACTCATTGGACCTAAGAAATTTACAAGTTTTAAAAATCATTAGAACTACAAAAACTCTACTGGTTCCACTTTTGCTTTCCCACAGTGACCATGGCACACCTCATACCATTGTCACAAACATTCACACAGACTTCTTGTACTTGGTGCATAAGTAACACTGTTCCTTAGCTTAGAATAGCCCCCCATACACTAATTTCATGGAAACAAAAAAGTACAAAAAATTAATGCAGATCAAATAACATTTATTTGACTTGCTGTGCTATGACAGGTATAAACTATTTTCTTTCCAAAGACTTGTCTAAATGGAATAATTTTGTGGCAATATGGACCACTACAAAAGCCGTTTCTTCAGTTTTATTCTCCCAGCTCTAACCCACTAATTTGAACAAGGTCTATACCTTCAGGATATTGAGCAGACTACACAACATATTTGCAATAGATGGCTGCCACCTCTCAAATGGATTGGCATTAAAAGTACTACCAGTTTAAATGTTGTAAAAGTATTCAAAATTGTCCAACTATGCTCCCCACTGTAGGTTTTTACTTATCAAATTTGAGAAGAATATAAAGGCTTTACATAAATTTTTCTCTCTCTCTTTTTCTTTTTGTAAAAGCAAACATTCACAGTGAGAGTAGTAGAAAGGTAAGTGAAAGAGTCTTCTATAGTGGGGGTTAGCTTTCAGGAAAAAAAGTATTTTAAAGCAAAAAGAGACTACATAACTCCAAAAGACATTTACCCAAATCAAATGGTTAAATCATTAGTGAAAATAAAATTATGATTTTCCAAACCTTAGAAAGTGAAATGCTTTACAAAAGTGTTATAATAATGTAAGAATGAAATATTTGAATTCATCATAGAATAAGTTCTTTGAGAAATAATTTCCATAAGGCATATGAGAAACTTGTGATTGATTCTAAAGTAAAATGTGGCAAAAAGAAACAAATAAACAATTCACACAAAAGAAACTGATCCAGACTCAGAAAATATAGTAAAAATGCCCAGAAACCTCTGTACAAAGAGAGAAAGTTCACTAAGGATACATGATTCTGATAAAATGATACATTTTACTGAAGAATGACTAATTGGAAAATGGCTGCTTAAAGAAATTTTATAGGATGTAATTAAAAATGATCATAAGTATAATCAAGTAAATATCTTATAGACTTATGAAGGTACATAAGCATCTGAATAAATAATCAACTGCAACTCTAATAGGTCTTAATAGATCAAATTGATATGAAATTAAAAATGAAAGTATTCTTTCATTTTACAATGTACAAATGCTCCTGTATTCAAATGACATACTGCATAATGCTCATTAATCCCTACCACATCCCAAGTTATGACATCCACTGATCCTAAAGATCACTCAGAAAGTCCATGGAAGAGAGCTTGTGTTTAAAGGGCAACACGGAACTAAAGCTGCCAGCTGATTGATGTTTATTTGTAACTAAATTCACTGGTTATGGTGTGTCTTAATTAATAAACTGAATTAAAACTAACCTTGAATCAAAGATCTAACTTGTTATTGTAGAAACCCAACAATCCAGTTAAAACTTAAGCAAGTAGAAACAAATATGAACCACAGCACTACACGCATCCTGTCAGATCGGGTCACGATTTAACTGGCACTCGCCTCTTTGGATTACATTAACTTCACTGTTAGGGAGACTGCGGTTCAGACATTTGTGGTGTGAGTGAAACTGATGCAACACACAGGTGCTGTACTTAGTATTGACTTTAAAAAGGGAAAACTAATGTGAAAGGGGGACAATGATATGACTTTTTATTACATATATCTGATAATTACTATGCAACTTGTATATCACAGTCATAACTGATTTTCTATTAGTAAGAACCAGTATTGTAATAATTACACTTCTTAATTATAGCCATTCCTTCACTTACTATGTCATTTATAAATCTACCACACCACCATTTTTTTTGAAATAAAAATATTGTTTTGAATAAATTCAGAGTTTAGTAATGTGGGACTATCCATATTAGTGATGGGGATCCCAGGCACATATAGAACCAATGAGGTTATCTTGATAGTGAGGCCAGTCACAAATTGCTGATTTTAGTTTATATGGGTCCAGTTCTTATGTTTTAAAAACTAGTAGATCTACCAGGAAAGATACCAAAAGAGTATAAAAATGTCTAAGTTAAAAATCAGGACACACTTGTTTTATTACATTAAAAGCCCAGCTGCAAAAGAGAATTTGAACAACAAAGTGCTATTAACGAGTGAGATGATTCCCCCAAATTTCCTATTTTTTCAGAATGACATAGCAAAGACTTTGATATTGTCTGTCACAGACGTCACCTGATGAGTTGACACTGATGCATTAATACAGTCTCAAGTCTTCAATTAAAGAGAGAAACACTATTTAAAAATCGGGTTCATAAAATCACATTGTCATTAACATAAATTTTAATGGGTTTATATTAGAAGTAACACTAAATAGCATTTTCTAAAAAGTTCTGACTTGTTGACAATGAGAGTGATCATGCAGGGTTTTTAACAGAATCCACTTACCAGAAAAATGAACAGCACTGCAGCTGTTCCCAAGCGCCAGTCCATCGCTGCTGGGTGCTCTTACATCCAAGACCAGGGGAGTGCTGTCTGTTCTCTGTTCTTTTCTTCCCCCCTGATCAGCTGATATCTGATTAAAATAACTTCTCAGTAGATGTTCTACATGCAGGCTTTGAGGTGTTTCTGCCTTTGCTGGGAGAAGGACTGAAGGTAGGCATAACCAGTCTAGATCCCCACCCTAAAAACTTGGGTTGGTCTCATGAAGATGCTTAACAAGATCATCCTAGCTCCCAGGTAAAAGCTTAGGACACACCCTTCTTCAGGCTGAAGGCAGCTCTCTGTAGGAGATGGCATATTCATTCCTTTACTGAAGGTTTTCAGGGCAGGCATTTAAAATGATCAGGAGTATAGAGAATGCTGCAATTGGTAGAGGCTTTTCATATTAAGTTCTGTTCACAGTTTGTTTAGCTTCTTTTTATATTAAAAAGCCAAGTGGAGTCTGGATGTGAGCTTATAGTATTCCAAGAGGATTATCTGACTCATGCTCATAGCCAGACACTCAGGACACAGTAGAAAACTATAAACTTTCCATTTCAGTTGATATTAGGAAATATCCAGTTATTTTCAAAGTTGTTCTTTATGAGACAGAAAATCTGCTATTGTTAACAGTGAGAATTTTTTTTAAAACATCTGTTCATGCAAGCAAAATTCTGATACTTACAATCATAAGGTCCTCTGCTTTTAAGAGACCAGCCTAAGTCCAGGGAAGTCTCTGTGTTCAGCTCTAAATGATTATGTTCTGTCCCCAACAATTTTTCTCTCTTTCAAGTTTTGCCTTTTTCAAGTAAGGTAAAATATACTAAAATATCACTAAATCACATTAAAAGTAAACAATCAAACCTCCAGTTAAAATCCTGTTGATAATTTTTAAGATGAGGATCTGTGCCTGAAATACTAATGGGCACACAGAAGCTGTTCTTCAGGTGAGGTGGGATAATCTCAGTGACGATTCCCCAGCACAGAGCCAAGGATCAGTATAGTGAGCCAATTAGAACACGGGGAAGCATTGAAGAGACTGCTGCCCACACATGCAAATGGGAAACTGAGCAGCCCTGAGTTTGTGAAATAAAGTGACTCCCACAAGGCAGGCAGCATTTGACAGTGTTCTTGGGATATGTTCTCTTCACCTGTTCATGTCAGGTATAAATATTGTGTGTGGCAGGAAGTCTACGGGATTTGAAATAGCGGTCTGGAACAAAAGACCTATTGGATTGTATAAGAAGTTGATGTTGACCAAAAGGATACTAAAAATGTCCTAGAAAAGAAGAGTAATCTGAGGGCTAGAGCTTTTACAGAATGCTGTCAATTCACTGCAGATGTGTGACAAAGGTTACTCAACAGAGGTTTGAATATTCATGCTATTCCTCATGGAGCTCAGAGGGAAGAGACAGGCTGCCTATATTTACTTTCCCTAAATAAGAATGCTTATAATTAGAATTGGTTGACATGAATAAGTAAAATAAAAGGTGATGGTCAGAACAGATTTCTTATTAGTGGAGCAATATACAATGAGATGTTGCCCTCTGACTTAGGCTGAGCAATATATGAGCAGGAGGACTGCATGACCATGAATGACTGAAGACTCACTGGATGCCAGAGATGAAGGAACCTACTCTTGCAGCTTTTGAGTGCCAAGCGAGTGCGTTATGGATCTTGAATTCTGGGCATGGCACGAGGGTCTGCACAGGCCCTCTTCATCCAGAACCAACCTTGGCTCCACCCCTAACTCAATGCCCTGCTCCAAAGATCCCAACACCAAGAGTGTTGGTAAAGCAGCAACCTCTCAGCTCCTTTGTGAGAAGGGGGTGTGGCAGACCCCACTCTTGCAGAGCAGCCTCTGTCTTGACTGGTCATGTGAGAAATCACACATGAATGGGAAAGGGAGATACTGAGTCACCATCCCTCCTCCTTCACCTCTTCCTCTGCTGTTTTCTCCTTACTACTCATTTTAATGTCCTCAGTACTGTGCTATCAGATAGAACTCTCTGAGATGTGGAAATGTTCTCTCCCTGTGCTCTGCAATACACAGGTTAGCTACAAACACTGTGGAGCATTTAAAAGTGGCTGCTATGACTGAGAAACTGGATTTTTAACTTTATTTCATTTTAGTTGATTTACATCTAAATAACCACATGTGGCCTGCAGTTACTATGTTGCAGAGTGCTTTTCTCTGCTAACTGACTCTTTGCCCCAACTCTGTCTGTTCTTCACACATTCAACTCCTTTTCTCTGCTGAGGGCGCCCTAGCTTTGCTCCAGTGTCTAATCAACACTCTTGGTTCCCTTTTCTTTGTGCAGTCCTATTGTCTTGGTTGGTCCAGTCCTCTTTCCTGACTCTTTGTTGATCCTATTCTCTAATGCTAAGGAGATAAGATACTTTAAAACACAGACAACACAAATCCCTCACTCTTCCATTTTCCAGCCACCTTGTCTGTGGGCTCACACTACACTGTCACATACCTGTGCTTCTCAAGTTTGCTTCTTCCATGTGTTCTCATGGTGCCCTGTTTCTATTTGAATTTTGTTTTGTAACTGTTCCTCCATGTACATACCAATGGTGCTCATTCCATGGACATTTTATGGATTTTGGAGTGATTTTCTGTTTGGAATTTCCCTGGTAAACTAACAAATTTTCTTACGGGCATCAAAAGGCGATGCAAACTCTTGAATGTCATTTCAAATGTCTGTGTTTCTACATTTGCTCACAGCCTGGGATACTGTCATGTCTTTCTGCAAGACAAAATAATCAACATCTTTCACAGAAGGCAATGGATTCTAGTGATCTTGAATTTTTTAAGCCAGATAAAAGTAACTGGCTATTCCATCCCCCTTTATTTACACAGCACCCATAGCATGGATCATATATTTCCATGGATATGCTTTTACATTGTACGTGAACCTCTGGATTCATGTATTTGTCTAATCTAACATAGTTCTACAAATTGTTTAAACATAAGTGAAACATAAACATAAACATAAATCCATAAAAATAGAAAAGATTTGAGAGACATATGTTAAGGAAAATATAAATAAAAATTTTGGTATCTGCATCAAAATTAATGTTTTAGGGCATGTATTGATTCTAGATCTTGTTCACATTGTTTAAAATTAGACTATTCCTCACCCTGGCCCTGTGGCTAAGTTTGTTTGAAGTTTCCCACACAATACATAGTTGTGGGCTCCACCACCAGTCAGGGTATATAAGGGAGGCAACTGATTGATGTTTCTCTCTCACATCTCTCTCTCTCTCTCCTTCCCTTTCTCTCCCTCCTCTCTCTCTAAAATCAATTAACATATTAATTTTTTTTTAAATTAGACTATTCCTCCATGAATCCCATAAAAATGTCTGTGGGATGGAGACTGCTGTTTGATATTACAAGAGACATTTTTTTTTTAGTATATAATAATTGAATGCAACATCTGATCCTTAGTTGGATTTGTGTTCTGAACAAAACACTCCCAGAAATAATTTTGGGAATTTAAATATGGTCTATTAAGGAGTTACTCCCTTAGTATTAATACTTAATACTATTAATACTTAATAGAAGTATTACTACTCCCTCCGGAAGACTTCCCTACTCACACATCTACATGTATCTGCTAACGCGCCAGTGAACTCTTTAGATAGTAAATGCAAGTTAAGTTCTTCCTTTTACTTAAAATAAATTAACATCAGTCCAGTTCTACAATATTGTTTTCTTTGGCTTACTTTATGCCTTGTACTATACTAGAGACAGAGTTATAAACATGGATATGTCCTGGTTCTCACCCTCAAGTGTCTAGTTTAGCTGAATATGAAAGACAACAGATTTGTTCCCAACTTGCTAACTGGAAGCATGCATAGTGTGCTTTGGGAACCCTCAGTCCAGTGTTGTTGGAGGTGACATTAAATAAATCTTATACAGCAAGTCCTCAAACATGGTCAATACAATAAGGTCATTTCAATGTCACTTCATTAGTGGTGGTGAGATGCTATAGAAACTTAACTCTTGTTTTACAAGTAGCCCATGGTGAAATTGATTTTGTTACATGTCATCTCCCTTAAGGTTGCAGAACCTATCAATGACGGTAAGTGAGGACTTACTCTACTATTGAAGGTTACACCTTTATGACATGATAAAATTGATTTCTGAAGTGCTTGATTTCTTCTTTTCTTTGCTGCTTACCTAAATCAACCCATGATATACTTTCAAATTTATATCTTGTTTTATCTCAACTTTGGCTTCCTGTCTTTGTTTCTGCTGCTATAGATCTGTTCGTCTTCCTCTCCACCTGGTGTTGCTGTGCCACACTTCTAATTGCACCTCTCACTCTTCCCTCCAAATCTGTTTTGTGTTCATTGTCCAGAGTAGTGTTTCTGAAACATTGCTTTCCTTATATTGTGCCTCTTCTCAAGAAACCACAGTAACTCCATATTTTTTCCCAGGTCAAAATATCTTTATATTTCAGCTTCTATATCCCTAGGTTATTTACTATATCTGGGGGCAACAAAATGCAATTACCTCTACAATCTAAAGCTTTTTGCCTCTGACTTTCATTTTTAAGGGGCTTCTTTTGATGATGTTAATCCTAATAAGTTTTAGATATTAATAAATATCTGTCTAGAATATTTTTCTTTTAAGGGTGTGTATATAGGCTATAAAGAAATAAAAAGTTTAGCCCTGGTTGGTGTAGCTCAGTGGATTGAGTGTGGGCCTGTGAACCAAAGGGTCAGTGGTTTGATTCCCACTCAGGGCACATGCCTGGGTTGTGGGCCAGGTCCCCAGTAGGGGGCATGAGAGGGGCAACCACACATGATGTTTCCCTCTCTTTCTCTTTCCCTTCCCCTCTCTCTAAAAATAAATAAACAAAATCTTTAAAAGAGAAATGAAAAGTTTACTTCACCATTTCCAGAAACTGCTGTTAACTGTGTTTTTAAAAATTAAATTTCACCAACATTTTTTGAGCCCTACTAGAGATTCTGGTAGTTGACAAGAGAGTTTAAAATATGTAATAGAAGCTTCTCTCTTTACAAATGCTGTATTCTTGACTGTATCTCAAAGGAGGAATGAGTTCTCTAATACAAGGCACATTGACGTGTATGCTATAGGAAAGGCCTATTGTGTTTTAAGAGCCCTGCAAAGGGAAAATGATTTCCACATTAAGACATTGGACAACACATCATGGAATAAGTAGATTTTGAAATTTTCAGGATAACTACATTCACAAAAAATGAACATATAGATGAAAAAGAAGGCAGAAAGGAATATGGTTTGGGTTTTTTTTTCAGACCAAAAGGGAGTCTGATTGTACCTGTGTATGGCTTGTGAGAAGTATCAGTGCTGATGAGTTAACACAATGTGGAGGATTTTGAATGCCCTCCTGAGGAATTCTGATGGTATTCTATGGCAGACAGACAACCACAGTGGGCTTCAGAGTAAGCTATTGACCTGGTCAAAGCTGTGTTTAAAGAATTTCTGATGGATAGCTTGTGACAAAGAGACACTAGGGAGAGAGAGATGAATTTGGAGACCAATTGAAATTGTCTCTAGGAATGTAAAGTGGTTCAATGTTAGAAAGTTTAATTAAAATGTTTAACCCTTATAACAACTAAAATTTAAAAAATAGCTGCTATAGGTTTTTTTTATAAAGCTTTTATACAGTTTGTCATCTATTTTTAATTGAAAGAATAAAATAAAAGAAGCAGAATGGTTACTAACTTGATAAAAATTATGGATCATATAAAAATCTACCATTATGCTTACTGTGAGATGGTAAACACATTTTTACTAAAATAAAAAATATAATTTCACCATTATATTGCTTAATGTTTTCTGTAAATATAATGAAATACAAATGTTGGAAATATTTAAAGTGATGACTATCCAGAGATCATAAATTTTTCTCCATAAGAATTCTAAAAGAATTAACTAAATATTGAAAATGACATAAAGTTTCATTAAGGTGGCTGAATATCTAATTTACAAACACAATTCAATAATCTATAGCCTTATTAGTTAGGGAATACAATAAAAGATTTATAATAAAACAGCTCACAGTAGCAACTATAAATGTAAGCTACTTCATAACGAAGCAGAGAAGAAATATGGAGAACCTGCATCCTAAAACATTTAAGCTTTGCTGAGGGACACAAAGAAGACATAAATAAATAGGAAGGTATACTTTGTTTTTACACAGAAAGATCCAACATGATACAGAAACTCTTCACGTTCCTTTTTACGGAACTTGATAAAATAATTTTATATTCACATGCAATAACAAGTAATCAAAAATAGAAACGAACATTCTAATCCATGAAAAACACAGTCATAAGTGAAGTCAAGCCTGACAAGGTTTAAACTTAATGCTACAGTAATGAACACGCTTTGGAAATGGAAAATGAATCAGAAGATCAATGAAATAGGTTAAGGTATCCAGGAACAGATTTAATGTATGGTTAAGGAAAGAATGCTAGTCTGAAGTGCAGATGGATTTTCAGATCAGTGAGAAAACTGTACACAATTCGGAATATGGTGTTGAGCATGTGGCTGGATATTTAGAACAAAATTAACATACTGCTGATGTTAGCAAACAGATTGAGATGGAGAAAAGATTTAAATGTAAAGGAAGCTCATCACAGAAGAAAAGAACTGAGTAAAAATTTAAGTACTTTAAGGTTGAGAATGTCTACCTAAATCCAGAATCAATAAGGAATTAATGAATTTTAGAAGTGGAAGAATCAAAACATGTACATAGCAGACAAGCATAACAAAGTGGGGGGAAAAGGTGGTAAGCTAGGAAAAAGATTTTTTTACATGTGTAACAATGAAAGTTCTGTTCCCATAATATATAATGAGCTCTTGCATCTGTAAAAAAAGTCAGCAACCCAAAGATATAAATAGCCAAAGGACATAATAAACAGATCTTTTACTTGAAAAGACATAGAATGGCTGATAAACAGGAGAAAAGATGCCCAACCTTAGTCAGTATTAGATATATAAATAAATACAACAAATGCAGGTAAAAATATTTCACACATTAGATTAGCATTTGATAATAAAAGCACCCATACATAACACCCATTGCTATGGAGGAAGTAGGAAAATAGGAAATCATCATTTTGCTTAAACATGGATGTGAAAGTTGGTACAATGTTTTGGGAAGGCAATTTCACAATAGCTAACAAAAATGTAAGTATGCACACACTCTGATGTAACAATTTCTGTCCTCTCAATTTAGCCCTAGATGCATTGGATACAACTAATTAAATATGATCATAAAAGGAAGATTTTGCATTATTGTCATACTAGTGAAAAATGGTAATAACCTAAGTGTCTGTCAAAGCAGAATTTGTTAAATGAATTAGGGAACATTTGTGTAGTGGAATCAAAAAGTGAGATAGATCCCTATATACTTGTATGGAAAGCAGTACAAGTTACAGTAAATTTAATGCCACGATATTAAACAGTGTGTATACACTTTGTGTAAAAATATCTTTTGTCTACATAGATTTTTATATATGCATAGATTTTTAACTATGCATATATATGCATACATTTTTTTGGTAAAGCAGAAGGAAAGTCAGCAAAACAGAAAAAAGTCCTTCAAAGAAGTGGTAGAACCAGTTTGGACCAATGTAATTTAAATCAAAGGAAGAATGTTGAGATGAAAAGCTTTGAAAACTATACTGAAGACACAAGGAAATAAGAAAAGTGAAACATTCTCCCGATTTTTATCCTAATAATCTGGCTGTTACTATCTTGTTTCTTTGTGGACGTATTCTTCTGTAGCACTCATTCAATGTACTGTTTCCTTGTAGGCATGGCCCTACATGTACACCCTTCTTCCTGTCTGCGGTCTCTCACTGGTCTCATGCAAGAACAGCCTGTAAGTGGATCTATCCAATCCAGGCCCTTTTTATTCTGAACTCCAGACCTCCACATCCAATTGTCTACTTGACATCTCTTCTTCAAAATTTCAAATACACCTCCAATTCAACATGCTGAAAATTCATGCCCTCCCTTTCAGAAAGAGTTCTTTCACTTTGACCAAGTAATAACACTACCCATCTATCTAGGTGTGCAAGACACAACCCCAAGAGATATAATTTTTACATTTTTCTACTTACTTTTCTGTTTCCAACCCACCACAAGTTCTATAAATTTCACATCTGAAAAATCCCTCTCAATTTCATTTCCTTTTCTCCATTGGATGGTTACTGTCTTAGCCAAGTGATAATTGTGCCTTGCCTGGATTGCTGCTGTAATTTCCTAAAGGACCTGTATCTGTCTGGCCAGTCTCTAATCTGTTTACTATATTACTGCTAGAAAACGTGTTTCTAAGAGCAAACCTAAACATATTATCTACCTTAAGAAATTTTCAATGGCTTTAGGAAAATGGGGTACAAAAGTCAGGGTACTTGTACATCTTCTTTTTTGCAATTATCATAGTTGCAAGTTCATGTATATATTGTGTTGCTATCACTCTCTGTCCTCACCATTAGACTGTTTTGTTCTTGAAAATAGGAACCATATTTTTAAAATCAAAAGATTATGTTCCCAAATTCTAGCACAGGGTAGTATTGTATAAATTATTTTTTAATTAATCAAAAAGTGAAAGTAATATGGAGTTTCAAGAAGGAAGATGCTTGTTTCAAACTTTACTGAAAGTTTTAAGAGGATAAAGCCCAAATTTTGAAAATAGATGATAATTAGTGAATTCCAGAGACACCTAGAATAACATGAAAATGGGTATTGACAAGAGTATCCAAAGACATAGACTGTGGAATATGATCTAGACAGGAGAAAAGTGAGCAGCAGATACTGTAAATAATTAATTCTGAAGAAATGTAGGGGATTTAGGGGTCCCCTAAATGTAAGGGTCTGAATGAGGGCTGAATGAGGTCCAAGACATATGTATTAGAAGCAAAAGAATGAGATTTCTGCAAGGAGCCAAAGTTGTGGTCTTTAACCTTTATATTAGAATTGAGATGTTAGAAGTGGAACAGTTTCTCGAGGCTTAGGGTGTGGCTATAGGAACTGCCATTTATGACAGTATGATTTGTACTGTAGATATTATGAACAGGTTTTCCAAAAAGTTAAAAGCTCCTTAAAGTTGGGAAATACGTCTTCTTCTTTGTGCTTCCCTGGCATTGCTTGGGACCCCATAAATGCCCAACAAATATTTTAAGTTAAATTAAATTAAAGGCCCAGTTTCCAGAAATTCTGCCACCTTAGCTCTCATAACATGTCCATGGAAATTCTCTTTCATTCCAACTTTCGAGAAATAATTAGTATTAGTTGCATTCAATTCCTCATCACTTGATCTCAAACAATGATTTATATGTTATTTTTTTATTATTGATGATTTCAAGAATAAATTTGTGGTTATCATCAGTGAGCAGTAAATATCTTTTGGCAATTATGACACAGTTACAATGAGAAACCTGGCAACAGGTTTTTAAAACATGTTTCTGTTTCTTGGGAGGGTTTTCTAGCACAAGCAACTGCAAACATCATCAAAATTCCGTGATATAATCAACCTGGTACTATGAAAAGCTGATGACTAACTTCTGGAACTGCACACCCAAGCAGTCATGTTTATATGTTATGTGTCATAGAATTTTGGACTTAGAACCAGTGAGAAGAGCACCCAGTAAAAAGCCTGCATATATTCAGGGACATTGATTAGAAATAAACGTAAGAGAAATGCCCAGTTCTATGAGGAATCCTGTCAATATAATATCATCACCTTTTATTTCAGTCCAATCATGTAAAATAGTAACAACAAGAACTGAATAAGAGATTTTACTATCAGAAATACTTACATTCGGAAACGTTAACTTTGGTGGCAATCAATGCTTTGCACAATAAACAAATAATGAAAACCTATTTTTCACAGTTCTTCAAATCTCAATTTTAGGCCTTATTTACATTTACTAAAGTCACACCTTTAGAGCACGTGTCCCGGAAAACCACATTATTAGTGAGCGCCTCAATGCATTGGATGTAATAAAGTTTCTGATCTTTGACATAGAAGCTTAGTTAACAAGATTTTATTCCTAAATTGTCTTGGTGACTACATAACAACTATTAGAAAATGAGTAGAGACACAGTAATCCTGGGAGTATTGTATTATTTATAAGCTGTTTCTGCCGGTTTCTGACATTTTCAGCAATGGCAAAAAAACCTGAATATTTCTATTAATTTGGAGAAATTTCTTGGCAAAGAGGGAAAGGAGCAAGGCCCTACATGCACACTCCTCTTCCTGTCTGCAATCTCTCCTTGGTCTCACGCAAGAACAGCCCACAAGTAGATCTATCCAGTCCAGGCTCTTCTTATTCTGAACTCCAGACCTCCACACCCAAATGTCTACTTGACATCTCTTCTTCAGATTTTCAAAGAAACAGAGAAACAGGCCAAATTCTGGGTCTTCTACTGCATGGCCTGGGCTCAACCAATCACTGTCCATGAGTTTCAGCTTTCTCATTTGAGAGATGGAGATACCTGTTCAGTAACCAGGTTTGTGGGAACTCAGCGTGGGGCATGAGAAATCACGGTGATCTGTGGATCGTCGGGCAGTGCAGCAGAGATTAAATGAAGCCCGTGAAGAGAAGTGTGGGAGAAAAAGCCAGAGGGGTCAGCAGGAGCCAGGCTGTAAATGACCTCGTAGCCATAAGGAGTCGTTTGAGCCCGATGATAATGGTTTTCCAAGTCCAAAACACTGTTGTCTCCTGGTTTTTATGTTATTAGCACTACTGAAG
>PVIA01015797.1:0-21381 GCA_004024845.1 Tonatia bakeri | reverse complement strand
CCAGTTTTCTTCCCCTCACTATTGGTTCCCTGTGCGTTTTCCTTCATTTCTCTTATGGTAGCCTGCATTTGTTCATCTAATTTATGTCCAAAGTCAACCAATTCTGTGAGCTTCCTGATCAACAGTGCTTTGAACTGTGCATCTGGTAATTCGGCAATTTCTTGGTCACTTAAAAAAATTGGTTCTGGGGCTTTCAAATATGTTTGAGCCATCTTTTTAATTTTCCTTTGGATTGGATGCGGCTGTTTTGTAAGGGCGGCGGAGCCTTAGGTGTTCACGGGGCGGGGCACCCCAGTCTCTGGGTTGTGACGTTGTATGTGGGGGCGGGCTCTGAGAGGGAACAATGGCGCCTGCTCCGCTCTCTCTAGGACTTCCGTTCCCTCTACTGCCTCCCACAAGCAAACTGGGCCCTTGCTGTGCTGGCTCCTGGGCGGTGGGCTGGTGTACTTTCTTGGACTCTGTGGACTTCCCCGAGAAGTCTCCTGTGAGGCTGGGAGAATCTCCCGGCCTCAGTTCCCAGACAGGGCTCTTAAGCTTTGAAACGCGGCGACGCTGCCCGTTTTCACTTAGTTTGTGCGCAAACGTGTGGCTGCGGACAGCCAGCTGCCCTGCACCCCTCACTGGGTCTGCTAGTCACCTCCACGCTTCCATGCGCAGCGTCCGCCACCGGTCCAGCCGCTGCCATCTGCGCCCTGCGCGCCTGCCAGCCAGCGCCTCTTCCCGCTGTGACCCCTCGACCCCACTTCGCAGGCCTCCCGACTCCGCCACTCCTTACCGGTCTGGATGTACTGGAGCCCGACTTCTGTTCAATTAATTTCTCTCTGTTCCGGTTGTTAATTGTTTCTCAATCTTTGTTGTCTTCAGTCTTGGTTACGCGAGGAAGCACAATGCGACTGCCTATGCCTCCATCTTGGCCGGAACTCCTAAAATTTTAAAAAATGAATATTTTTGTCACCCCAGAAAATTCTTTTGCATCCCTTTTCAATTTTTCTCCCTCCCAGAAACCACTTTGGATTTCTAACAATATAGATTAGTTTTGCCTGTTCTTGGACTTCATATAATTGCAACCATATGGTATGCACTATGTTTGGTCTGGTTTCTTTCTCTTGAAAAAGTGTCTGGTAGATTTATGTATGTTATTGTATCTACAGTAATTGGTTCTTCTTTTATTGCTGAGTACTATTCCATTGTATGAATATACCACAACTTGTTTATTTGTTCCTTGATTGACAGACATTAGGCTATTTTGATATGTTCATTATTTGAAAGATGACTAATCCTTCAAGGCCCAGTTCAAAGTCTGAGTCATGAAGCCTTTGCTCATTCCTGGTTATAAGCGATCTCTATTTTCACTAAACTCTTGCAGCATTTTGTGCTGTCAGAAACAGTATAGACTATGAGGCAGAAATGGGTTAAAATATGTCTTTGCCACAAACTTGTTGATCTTGGGAAACTCAGTATTTTTGTTTTCTATTGCTGCAGTAAGACATTGCCACCAATTTAGTGGCTCAAAATAACACAAATTTATTGTTTTATAGTTCTGGAAGACAAAAGTATGACATGAGTTTCATTGGGCTAAGATCAAGGTGTTGATAGGACTTTGTTCCTTTCTACAGGTTCTGGGGAAGAATTTGTTCCCTTGCCTTTCCAGCTTCTGGGAGCTGTCCTGTATTCTTTGACTTGTGGCCCCTTCCTTCATCTGTAATACCAGCAATGTCAAGTTGAGTCCTTTTATATCATATCACTTTGACTTTTTATTCTGCCCTTCTCTCCCACTTTTAAGGACCTTTGTGATTACATTGGGCCCACCTAGATAATTCAGGATAATATCCCTATTTTAAGGTAAACTGATTAACAACCTTAATACCTCTTTGCCAGGTAACATAACATTTTTATGGGTACCAGGGATTAGACACCCAGTTAACCTCTGTGCTTTAGTTTCTTCATCTAGAAAATGAAAAGAATGCTACCTACTTCATAGGATGGTGGTAAGGATTATTTAAGTGAGTTTAAACATCTAAATTACCTAGCACAGTTTCTAGGAAAACTAGACAGTATAATTCATTCCACAAATACGGAGTTCCTACTTGGTACTAAGCACTATTGGTAGTGTTAGTGGCACATATAAATAAAACACAACTATCTAGTTCATGTTGTTTACATTGTAGTGAGAGGAGACAGGTAATAAACAATTAAATAGCTAATAAATAGAATTTAACAAGGTGATGAACATTGTAGATAAAACCCTAAAGAATGATGGATTTTTTTTCTACCAGGTGGTTATAGATAGCCTGTCTGTTAAGGTGACATTTGAACAAAGTCCTGAAGGAAGTAAGGGAGTGAGCCACAGAGATACAGGAGTGGATGAACATTACAAAGGAAGAAATAGCAAGTATAAAGACCGAAAAGTGCAGCAGGCCATCCCAGTGGGCTGGATTGAAATAAGAAAGGGGGAGAAAAGTAAAAAATGAAGTTAAAGAGATAGTGGAAACTATTAGGAGTGTTCTATTGTCTGCTGCTTTAAAATATTTGTAAGGGATTTTAGGGCATGGACTGTGTCTTATTCATTGTCGTATGCTTCTCAGTGTAGTACGACATCCAACACACAGTAATTGCTCAAGGTAACTTTGTTATATCGACTGACCTTGTTATGCTTACTATCTATGTAATATTTTAAAAAGTCACTCAGTGCCTCTTCCCTTCATTAACCTAAATTATCTCTAGTCATTGATCATAGAATGAAAACATTCTCTTACCCCACACTCTACAACCCCTGCACTCCATTTTGGTGAATGCCTTTGCACATGGAAACTACCTTGTCTGTCCATTTCTAAATGGCTGGAGATTGTCTGAGGCTGATTGGCTGAATACATCCAAACTCCTTTTCAGAGAGTACTCTTGGTAAATCTTAGTTGCTTTACTTTTTTACTCAAAGGATCCTTGGTGAGTGGAAGATATTAATAAATTTTGTCTGTCTTCAGAGTTAAATACTTGAGACTATTGTCATAAGAACCTCTAAACCTGTAAAAAATATTATCAGTGGATAATCTCCCCCCACCTAGAAAATAACCTCCATGAAGACAAGGATTGTTTGTTATGTCTCATTAACTGTGCTGGATCTTCATTGCCTAGAAAGAACAGTGCCTTAAGAACAGTGCCTTATATGTAAAGCAGTGAATAAATATTTGTTGAATGATTAAATGAATTAATTCTCTCAGCTTTGAATACATCCAGAAGATCTATAGCATTAGTTTAGTTTGAGGCCATCAAGAACACACTATTCACTGGCTCAAAACTACCTTGGTATTTGGAGGAAACAGAGATGACTTAGAGTTGGGGTGAGCCCTCTTGTTGAGAATGCTACCCTAAAATTTATTGCATTGACTTAATAATGGGACTATGAGTCTCTAGAGAGCAGGCAGATGTTATTTCTTTCATTTAATAAACATTTATTGCACACTAGAAAGTGCAATGAAAGAGATATCCATGTTACATGTGTTATCTAATAGAAAGAGTTAGTCTACCCAGCACTAGCAGAGCCAAACACTAAACACTGAGAATTGCAGTGGAGAAAGATCAGTTCTTTTATTATGAATGACACCACCTAGAAGAATAGGAAGCCAATGCTCAAAAGCTTGAACTCGATGATGGCCTGTAAATTACAGATGATATAAAACAAAATCACATGACACCATGAGTTGGAGATTTAGGGTTGTGTTGGAAGGTGATTGATTGGTCAGAGGTCAGCTCTGAGGTCTTTTCTGGTGTCCCTCTTTCTGGACTCATAGGAAAATAGCCAGGAGGTTTGTTCCACCTTAGAGCTCAGGAGCTGAAACATAGCATAAGTCAAGATGTTATTTTTAGCTAGCTTAACAGAAACCCTTATCTCATGAACCTTACTTTCTGGCTGCCTCAGGGGGTTAATGGCTAGTAAGAGAAAAGGCTAAGAATTACAGGGCATGCTATGAAGAAACTGAATAGAGTCTTAGGGCATATAGAGTCTTGATATGAAATCAAAATCATACATCAAATCAGGACATTGGTTTGATATTCACTGTGCTTGAAGCTTGGAATCTAATAAAAATCTAGGTTCTTATTCTTGAGGAACTTCTAGTTTAGTGGGGGAGACAGACGAATAGATATTTACATTAGGCTATAATAACCACTGAAAAAAAGAACTTATAGAAAAGTATGAAAGCATATTAAACAGTCACCTAACTTAAACTTGGAGTATTAGGGAAGGGCTCCTGGAAGAAGTTATATCTAAGCTTAAACCTGAAGATAGTAATTAAGTCAGAGGTGGGAAGAAGAGAGGGAGAGAAAGCCTAGTATGAGGCAGAACCCAGAGGGATGAGAGCACTGTGTGTGACTGGACCCCAGAATTGAAATGGGAGAAGTGTGAGAGAAGAATATGAAGAAGCTAGAAGGGATTAGATTATGAAGGACCTTGCATGGGACTTGAATTTCATTTTGAATGGCAAGTCATCTAAGGTGTGTGTGCGTGTGTGTGTGAGAGTGTGTGTGTGTGTGTGTGTGTGTGTGTGTGTGTTTAAACATAGGAAAGTGACTATGAGTTAAGAGCCTGTTACAATGGTTTGGAAGAAAACCCACAGGGAAGATTCATAGCAATTACAAGGTGTTTAGGTTGTCAGGAGTGATTGTTCTGTCTATGCATTAACTAAAGGGTTCATCTCCATGGTATCTAATATCCAGATCAGAAATTCCATAAATGTGTGACATGAACTTTTCACAGAAAAATATCACTAAAAAAAAAAAAGCTTCCAAGTAGAGAAATAGTGTAGAGGATCCCTAATGGAACTCGGTGGATATGTGAGTTTGTATGTGTCTGTAGCTGTTGCCTTAGCTCAAAATAAAATAATATATAATAATATATTTTGTGGCAAAATAGCTATATTAAGTGCCCAAGGTCCAGAAGGAGCAAATTATCCTTTCCTTGGTCTTGATGAACTTTGGATTCATACTCAGACCTCTTTTTCTATGATACTAAAGCATGATGTAGACATGCCTGAGTTCCTAGAGAAGCATTTTTCATAAAAAAACTAGTTTGTCAGCTACTATGTAAAAAATGGGCCTTGGCTGGTGTAGCTCAGTGGATTGAGCGCAGGCTGTGAACCAAAGCATCATAGGTTCAATTCCCAGTCAGGGCACATGCCTGGGTTGCAGGCCATGGACCCCAGCAACTGCACATTGATGTTTCTCTCTCTCCCCCTGCCCTTTCTAAAATAAAATAAATAAATAAAATCTTTAAAAAATGGCTCTTGATGTAAGTAGCTACACAGATGCATTCTATTTTAATGAGTTTTGCATAAGACATTGACATTGTTGAATTATATTCAAGCCTTTCTTTTTAAAAAAGATTTTATTTATTTATTTTTAGAGAGGGAAGGGAGGGAGAAAGAGAGAGAGAGAAACATCATG
This sequence comes from Tonatia bakeri, assembly GCA_004024845.1. Lineage (NCBI taxonomy): Eukaryota > Metazoa > Chordata > Mammalia > Chiroptera > Phyllostomidae > Tonatia > Tonatia bakeri. Next base: position 15,942 of record PVIA01015797.1, on the reverse strand, counting down.
GCCTGCAACCCAGGCATGTGCCCTGACCAGGAATCGAACCTGCAATGCTTTGGTTCGCAGCCCGAGCTCAACCCACTGAGCTACACCAGCCAGGGCATATTCAAGCCTTTCTAAGATGGAAGCCTGTTGTTAAAATGTGCAGACCTGGTTCTCTCAGTTGTTTACAGATTTTCTATCTATTTATATAAAGCAAATATTTGATGTTTATTTTTGCCAAGAACAATATCCTGGAGGTTAAAATATACAAATAGGGATATCTAGCGATCTCTAAAGAAGGAATCTTGAGAGGCCAACTCTCTGTGGGGCACAGTATGCCTGTTTCTATCTTCCTAAGGTGTAAGGGATGCAACCTAAAACCTCAGTACAATGAAAGGTCTTTTTTGGGAATGATGTAGAGAAGCTTGTATATCAACCAGGATACCACCAAGAAATAGGACATGGACTCAACTTGTATTCTAAATAACATTCAATGAAAGGCCTATTTACAGAGGAATTGGCAGGATTAAGAGAAGGAATGGTGAGGTACCCAGAGACTAGCAATAATGGGATGCTCTCAACCTTAAACCTTAGAGAGATGAGACCTGTAGAAGGGGATGGGGAATGCCAAGCAGGAGCTGGAGTCACAAAGAAACACAGCCATTGCTGGTGCAACCCCACTGGGCACAGAAGGGGGTTTAATGGATTTGGGAAGTTGGTACAGAAGGAGAATAACCAATACATCTATAAATCTGTCCTTCTCCGGGAAAGTTATCTTTCATATCCTAGGCAATCTTGCAATGAGAAGTGAGTTGTAATCAGGCTTAATTAGTAAGTTGGAAGTTCACAAACTCTTTTCTTCCCTACAATTCTTAATGCAGGTATCTTGAAGCCAAGCTATTTTGCTTCTGATTTTGGTAGGTATGGTGGTCCCAAAAGCCAGATCATCTAAGCCAAGTCAGGCTAACTGTGTTCTTTTACTGAGATATAAAATCCTCAGATTCTTGTGGCTCTCACAACAGTTCTTCTTTTCCCTTCAACAAAAAATACCTAAGAAACATGTGAATAGCAGTAAATTGGTATTGGGAAGTCAGTCCCACTTCTAATTGGTTGAACAACCTAAAAGCAAATAATTCTCTTTCCCTGTGACTAGCTTTCTTTATCTGTAAAGTAAGGTTGAACTAGTGATTTTAAAGGCCTCTTACAGCTGTAACATTTTTGGGTTCAAGAAGAGCAAGTCCTAGCATGCTAATGCTAGCAAGTAGTGCTTCAGCAGTTCTCCTATAGCCCAGACTGTTCTTTACTCTCTAGCAAAAATAAATTTTAAAAAGGAGAAGAACTTTTTTTAATAACCTATTCTTTCCTTTCCCCAAGTAATCCATTCAACATTTTAATAAGTCAGCTTTAATTAATTTAAAAATTACAGAAAACAGACTGACAGCTACCAGAAAGGAAGGGGGTGGGGAATGGAATGAAAGATGGTGAAGGGATTAATGAAAGAACGTTTATAAGCAAATAATTCTCTTTCCCTGTGACTTGTTTACACAAACCATAGACATGGACAACAATATGTGGATTGACTTAGGGAGGGGAGAAAATAGGGTGGTGTGATGGTGTGGAAAGGATAAAAAGTGGGAACAACTGTAATAAAATAAAGAATAAAAATATATAAATTTTAAAAAACAAAAAAGAAACTTAAAAATTGTGCAGATACAAATGTTGATGCTACACAAAAAGATATTAGCAAAGGGTCAAATTTATCATGTTTTATTTTTAACTTCTCTACTTGTTTTACAGTAGTATTGATGAGGATTGTTTCAGAAACATGGGAATGGTCACATCCTACAGGATGAGATATCATGAATTATTTCTTTTATATTTAAAGTTTCTTAAATTTATTTTTATATTTATTTTTTTCCATCACCATTTATCCCCCATATCCTCTTCCACCTCTCCCCCCTACCATCCCACCACAGTCACCACATTGTTGTCTATGTTCACGAGTTCTTTCTCTCTTTTTTTCCTCAATCCCTCCACTCCAGCCCTGCCTTCCAGAGCTGTCAGCCTGCTCTCTATCTATGAGTCTGTCTCTATTTTGCTTGTTAGTTCAGTTTGCTCATTAGATTCCACATATGAGTGAAATCATATCATGAATTATTTCCTGAAAATGGGTTCCACATATGCTTTTTTATAAGTTTGTTCTTTTGTAAACTGGATATATATAATCATCTTTATTGTAAAGTACACTGAGAAATAAGCACTGGCTTTAAACAGCTGACAGATTGTCACATGAATAAAGTTTGCACTAACTTTTGTAGCTACAAGGAATAAAACTAAACCAGGAGTGAAAGTGCAAAAAGATGAGCACACTGAACATTACCCTAGAGATGCCATTCCCCTGTGGTTGCTGTTAAGGATAGGCTATCTCTTGCACAAGTGTCAGTAAGCTTAAGTAATTAACCAATGCATCATACCCAAGTATTTTCTTCTAATTTTATGTCACCATCTCCAGATCAAGAGGCGTAGACTGGCCATCACCAGAAAGACAGAAGATGAAAAATGCTGTTGTGAGTATAGAGAAAAGAGAACCCTTGTTGATGGGAATATAAATTGGTACAGCCACTGTGAAAAACTGTGGAGAATCCTCAAAAAATTGGAAATAGAACTACCATATGATCCACCAATTGTACTTTTGGGAATACACCCAAGGGAAAAAATCCACTCACTCAGAAAGGTATTTACACCGTCATGTTCTTTGCAGCATTTATATACAATAATGAAGACACAGAAACAACCGAAATGCCCATCAATGGATGAATAGATAAATTGTGGTCTATATTTACAATGGAATATTCTTCAGCCATAAAAAAAAAAAAACACGGAAACTCTACCATTTGTGACAACATGAATGGACTTGAAGAAATTATGCTGAGCAAAATAAGTCAGAGAAAGGCAATTACTATCGATCTCATGTGTGGAATCTAAAAAAAACTCATAGAAAAAAAGATCATACTTATGGTTAAAAAAAGGGTTGATTGAGACTGTGACTCAATTGTTTCATAAGTAAGATGTACATAATCTGATCCTAATTAGTCATCTCTGAACTAGAGTTTCACTCTGGCTTTTTAGCCTTGCATGACAAGTTAAAAAGTCACATGGAGAAGATATTTACATGAACAATTTGATGACTATGTAAAGTAAATGATGTCATTAATGATAGAGACCTTTGTTTTCCTCCTGGAAATTTTTAAGTGTAGGAAGTATTTCCTTTTGCATATATTACTGAAGTTCAGGTTTTCTGAGGTAAGAATACATTTTTTCCTGAGTCTCTTCAAAGGAAAACTGCAAATTCTTTCTAGATTCTTTTCTTTTTTAAATGCCTCTTAACTAAGGAGAAACTAGTGGAACTCTCCTCTGATATCAGTATGTTCCTAGTTTTTGATGAAGAATCTCAGGGTTACAACAAGCACTAATTTGCCTAAGATTACACAGCTGGTAACTGGTACATGAATCCAGTGTTTCTGACTTTATTTTCCTTGTTCTTGTCATTCTCCATTTAAGTTTTCCTGAGATGACTTTCAATTGCTTCATAAAGTATTTTCCCAGATTATTTTCCATTTTAGCGCTAAGGTGCTTAGAGTTTCTTCACTTCCTAGGTCCTAAGTCCTTTGAATAAATATCAACCTTCAGCTGTGGCCAATAGTAGTAAGCTCAAGATTATACATTAGTGAGCTTCTGCCACTCAAAAAACCTATAGAAAGCAACCAGGAAATCTGGGTCTTGATTTTTGACAATTGATACTTATAGAGCTAATGCTGAGTTCAAGTGAAACCAAGAAGACAATGCTACTCAGTACTTTGGAAAAGAAGTACAAGTTAAGTATGTATGCAGAAGGTTGTTCAGCACAATGCCATTTATGATATCAAAAATTAAAAAACAACTTATGGTACATGAATATGAGAACAAATTCAATCATTGAAATTGACAAAATAGGGGGTGGTGAACACATAATACATTGTACAGATGATGTATTACAGAATTGTACACCTGAAACCTATATAATTTTATTAACCAATGTCACTCCAATAATTCAATAAATACAAAATAAAAATAAATAAAAAATTGATAAAATATATCCATATTTATTGCCATGGTTAGATATTCACAACATGTTAAATTTTGCATAATAGAAAATCCTACTATATTACCAAGTGAAATACAGTGCTATATTAAAAAAAGATAATATATCCCAAATAGGTTAGGTTTACAAGATCTGTGTAGAAAAGGTACAGCCATTGTTAATATAAGGAGAATGGTTTGTGAGACATCGATGCAACCTGGCAGCCAAGGAGAGTGGACTGGAATGTGCATGCATGAACAATGATGAATTCACTGTACTAGTCAGTGGGGGTGGTAGATGCCATTGAGTGAGCATGTGTACTGTGTGGCCGTCACATTCGAAATGACTGAGCAAGTAGAGCAATGAATCTGCATCAAAGTTTTCATTAAGTTTGAACATTCTTCCATGGAAACTATTTGGATGATTCAGAAGGCCACAGCTATGGGCAACTGGTGACTGGCAGCTCCACCACAACAATGTGCCTGCTCATGCATGACGTCTCATGCAAAGGTTTTGGGCAAACTATCAAATCACGCAGGTGACTCAGCCTGCTACAGCCCAGATTTGGTGCCCTGTGATTTCTGGCTTTTCCCAAAGCTAAAATCACCTTCGAAAGGGAAGAGATTTCAGACCATCAATGAAATTCAGGAAAATATGATGGGGCAGCTGATGGTGATTGGGAGAATTAGAGAATTTCTACACATCAATAAATACAGACAACTCTATAGACAAAAGTGTAAAATACTTCACCAGATACTTCATAGAAGAGGATATCTACTGAATTTATGAAAAGCTACTCAATATTATTAGTCATCGGGGAGTTGCAAATTGAAAACAGGCTGAGACATAAATATTCATCCACCTGAATAAATAAAATGAAAAGACAGATAATAACAAGTTTATTGTGAGAATGTAAGGTGTTAGGTGAGAATATAAAACATCTGAGATGCCCATGAACTGCTAGTGGAAGTGTGAACTTATGCGACCACTCTGGAAAACAATTTGACATTGTATACTAAACCTAAATAGTCTATGATACAGCGATTCCACTTTTAATTATATACAAGAGAAACGTGAACATAAATGCACCAAAGATATGTATAAGAATATCCTTAACAACACTGGTCATAATAGCAAAGAATTGGAAACATCCCAAATGTACATCAACTATAGAACGTATAAATAACTTTCATTGTCACACAATGGACTTCTGTTCTCTACTAAGGGAGAGTGATTACTACCACATGCAACCACGTGTATGAATCTCATAATGAGATATGAAGGAAGCTAGATACAAAAACAAGTTCAAACTCTACAGTTTCTTTTATAACAAAATCAGAAATATAAAAGTAGTGGACAATGAAAGAAGTCAGGACAGTGTTTTACTTTTGTCATGGGTAGTATGGCTAGGAGGAAACATGAAACACTGGGAACCCAGTAGTATTTTATTTCTTGACATTAGTGATGATTACATTGGACATGTTCAGTTTGTGAAAAATCATCTAGCTATATGCTTACAATTTTGCATTTCTCTGACAGTATGTTGTACTTCAAAAAATATATAACGTAAGGAAAACACTTATTAAAAGAATACATGAAATTATTCTTTGTCATTTTAAAGTACACATTTCCATAAGAAAAGTTTTAAATTATTTATATACCAAAATGTTACATTTTGATGGGTGGAATTAGTAATGATTTTGATTTTTTGTTTTGTACCTTTATTTCTTGGGGATGAAAGTAATGTAGAAAGACATGAACATCATGACTGTTTAGTCCAAACCCTTAGTAAAACTAGATAGATCTATACTATGCTTTGAAGTTGAACAAATTTTTTTTTAAATTAAAGTTTTAAACAACTTTTTTTTAAGATTTTATTTATTTATTTTTAGAGAAGGAAGGGAGAGGGAGAGAGAGAGAAACATCAATGTGCGGTTGCTGGGGGACATGGCCTGCAACCTAGGCATGTGCCCTGACTGGGAATCGAACCTGCGATGCCTGGTTCGCAGCCCGTGCTCAATCCACTGAGCTATGCCAGCCAGGGTGAAGTTGAACAAATTTGAATTAAGGTAGCAAGAGAAGAAAATGGTAGAGAAATATCTCCATTCATTAGCAGCTTCTGGATTTCAAGGTCTATGCAGGAGTCCACTGTCAATGGCTCAGTATAGATCCCCTCTGTGTGGGTACAACACTTCTTGTCTTGAAGCACTGTGGTACTTGGCTAATGTTGACATGACACTTGAGGGTGATTTAGGGAGGCTGAGATAGGAACAGAATATTTTCCACATTACTCTCATGGCCCTTAAGGGATCTTAGACTTGGTACCTTAATAGAATGAAAAAGGAGGGGCTGAAAACTATACAGGATATTTGTAAGAGAACTTTTAACTGCTAAATCTCTATGTATGTGCAACTGCTTACTTTGTAGTTAGACCTTAGATATTAAATTTTTGATGTAAGGGATAGATATATGAGCTCAGACTTCGATGTTCAGATCAATTGCAGACATTTTCTTAGTGATCTGGGAAAGGTCAAAGTTTTGGCCTCGTGATTTGTATGCTTTGCCACAACCGACTCAATCACACATGAAGCAAACAGGTCTAACATGATTTGACTGGCCAAAAGCCAGCCAGTCTCTGTGGCACTGTCTCTTAGCTCACAAGTTTGAATAGTCTTTGTAGTGGCTGGGGCTCACTAGTTCCGGGTGCATGGGCACATATGAAGCACAGGCCCTTCGAACAGCTTCAGCAGGTTCCACCATTGTTCTAGCCTATTTTCTGATAACTACAAATAAATTTAAAAGTTGAGAAATTCATTTTATTGTTAGCAATAAGAAAGCTAAATTCCATTCAGGCAGAAAAATTAGCAGAAAGATTGTTAAGCCAAGTTTCTATAGTTCATCACATAACAATAGATATGATACTGTTTTGTTTTGTATTTCCAAAATCAAAACATCAATGTAAGGGGGAAAAAGTCATCAAAGAGGTTTCCAATAGTTTTTTTTGTTGTTTATATAAAGGAAGCTATCTTTTGTGGGTGCTTTATTTACACTGTATTATTGAATCATCACAACAGTCCAGTGAAACAAGTACTATATTATTGTCTCCATTTTACAAATGAGGAATCTGAAATACAGAATTCTTAGGAAACTTATCCAAAGTTCCTCAACTAGTGAGTGGCAGAGCTGGGATTTATATGAAAATTCATATTATTGTAGAGACTAACTTCTTAACCATTCCAATATATTTCCTATATGTTTGTGTTACCTAATAATAGTGAAAATACATGTTTCATGATTCTTCTTTAAAAGAATTTATTAGGGGAGAGATTAACCTTATATACATTTATAGACATACCATATCATTTTAACCACCTCTCCCCAACCCAGTGACTTTCCTTACTGTAGCCATTTCTCTCTTCTTTATCTTATCCACAAGCTTTGAGTGGAAACTGGAAGCAGCACCTCACTGCAAAAGAGTTAGGAACACTTTGTTGAGAGAAGCAATAAATTTAAAAGTTGAGAAATAAATAAATTTAAATTTCTCAACTGGTGGAAATTTCATCTACTACATTCATCCTGAGGCACATTTGCCACTGTCTGGAGACATTTTTTGTCTCAACTTTGAGCGGGAGGTGCTGCTTCTGGTATCTACTAGGTAAAAGTCAGAGATGCTGTTGAACATCTTATGATGCAAAGGAATTCCTCCTCCTAAAAGAGAATCATCTTGTCCCAAATATCAATAGTATTAAGACTGAGAAACCATGACTTAGAGGGATAATCATAAACTGCCTTACAAGGCTTCTTGTATGAACTTATCTAGGACCATACCAGTTCTGTAACTAGGCTGCTATGTTATAAATTCCCAACAGCTTTAATGCAGTCATCAGGGCTCCTGTAGACAAAAAGAATCATCTGAAAGATTGTATATTCACTGTTTATAAGGTTTTTATGCAAGGAGTTAATAATTTATTCCAAGAAACAGTAAACAAACAATTGAAAAGCAAGCCACTCCTTTTAAGGGAAGATGAGGGAGGGAGATACTCTGTAAGAAGCTGATTCATGCATTAGATTAGTTCTGACTTCTTATATAGTAACACGTATCTTGACATAGATAGTCAAATTCTGCCTCCAGTTATTTATGTGGAACCTAGATGTTAGCAAGAGTTACAATGAGGGTATCTGAGGATGAATATTCTCTCCCAGTATTGTAAGATAAGAAAACACACATCTATAGATAGACTAGTAGACAGCATTAAAATTTGAGCTACTGGATATAAATGAGTCTGTCTTTTTTATTTTATTTTAGTTGTTGTTCAAGTACAGTTTTCTGTCCTTTACTCCCATCCCAGACCACTCTCCCAGTCCTCCCCACCTCCCTCCCATTTCTACCCCCCTAGTTTTTGTCCATGTGTCCTTTATACTTGTTCCTGTAAACCCTTCTCCTCTCCCCTCTGATCACTGTCAGCCTGTTCTCAGTTTCAGTGTCTTTGATTATATTTTGTTTGTTTGTTTTGTTGTTTAGGTTCCTGTTCTGTCTTAAGCACCTCTAATGTCATATGCTTTATATAGGTGTGTTGTTTTATTAGATGGCTGTTTTTTAGGCTTCTAATGTAGTCTGCAATCACTTACTCATTCAACTTCACAATATTTCTGGGGTAGTAATAGTGCATGGTAGAAGGTTTTTGCAGGAAATAGAATAAAAAATAGGATGACATATTAGGGAGCAGATGAAAATTATTGATCATAAGAGGTGATATCTGTTGGCCTAACATTTAAGAATTTCATAGGGTGAAGTAAAAAGAGCTCTTTTAAAATTTATTTTTATTTTTTAATTATAGTTGACATACCTGTTATATTAGTTTCAGGTATACACTCCAGTGATTAGACATTAGATAACTTACTAAGTGTCCATCCTGACAAAACTTGTACCAATCTGACACCATAGTTATTGAATATTATTGACTATATTCCCTATGCTTTACTTTACATCCCCATGACTAGTCTATAACTACCAATTTGTACTTTTTAATCCCTTCACCTTTTTCACCTACCCCTCTTTCATCTTGTATCCATCAAAACTTTCTCTGTATCTATGAAACCATTTCTGTTCTTCTTGTTTGTTTATTTTGCTCTTTAGATTCAACTGTTGATAGATATATATGTATTGCCATTTAATTGTCCATGTTTTTTTAATCATTTTTTCTTCTTAAAGAAGACCCTGTAATATTTCATATAATAATGGCTTGGTGATGATGAATTCCTTTAGCTTTACCTTGCCTGGGAGGCTCTTTATATGTCCTGAAATTCTAAATGATAGCTTTGCTATTATATAGAGTAATTTTAGCTGTAGGTCCTTGCTCTTCATCACTTTGAATATTTCTTGCCAATCCTATAGGGCCTAGTGGCACAGCCTCCCCAGTCACCTGAGGTGGGCATTCCAGGTAAACTGCTGTGTTGGCTGTGTGTATTGTCCTGTACAATAGTTGAACCTTGATTGTTGTTGTTATCATTGGGAGGGATTGACCCCCAGGCCAATTAACTGTGAGGACTGGCTGCCATTACAGTGGAGGAGCTGCTTGCTGTTCAGGAGTCAATCCTGCAGAGCAGAACTTGCTTCCATGGGTCTTTGATGCTCACCAGTCCACCCCCTGATTTTGTTGCTTTTGGAGGTGGTAGGGTTGTAATACACTGTGGTCTGAAGCTGTCCGTTGGGTTCACTGGCTCTGGGGTTTCCTGAGATGTGCAGGTCAAGGTCAGTCCCTGCCTGTGACCTGCCTGAAGTCACCCAGACTTCAGAAGCTACAGAACTATCTGCAGATGGTTGCTACTTGTCCTGGGCTTGGAGGTACCCAGGAGAGGCCATGCTGAGAACCAAAGCTGACTGCCACTAGTGCTGGGCCTGAGGCACTTAGCAAGGGGTACAGGGCATGCTGAGGCCACATGCTGGTTGTTTGAGAGATTTTATGAAAGTCCAAAGCGTGAAGCAAGAGAGGCCATCCTTATGGAAAACTCCCTGGAAACAGCTTGGTTGGGCCCACAAGTTGGGTGAGGTGGGGTCTCAGGGAATCACCAGGGTAGGGTGAACAGTGTGAGCTAGGTTAATGGAGACTCAGATATGGCACATCCTGCTGGCTCTGTATGGAGTCGGGGGGGCAGTCTCAGAAAAAGAACAATGGCATCTATCAGCACTTTTTTCTGGGAGAAATCTGTACCCCCAGATCTTGTCCTTATGCTGGACAATTCAACACCTCTCCCTATGTCTCTGGTGCCTTTCCAGCTGCTGTCTTAGTCCTGGAGCTCAGAGAGAGTATAACAGTGGGGAATTGTAACCCATCCCACCATTCTCTTGACACTGTTTGTATAAATACTGACTCTAACTAATATGAAGCTTGCAGATTAACAGCATGTTTGTGTAAGTATTCTAAGAACTTACTTCAAAAGATACAACCTCCCGGTCCTAGACAGGGTGGCTCAGTTGGCTGGAGCATTGTCCCATAAACTGAAAGGTCAAGGAATTAATTCCTAATAAGGGCACATTCCTGGGTTGCAGGTCTGTCCCTAGTTGTGGTGTGCTAGAGGCAACCAATCGATGATTTTCTATCACATTCATGTTTCTTTCCCTCACTCTCTCCCTCCATTCCCCTCTCTCTGAAATCAATAAGCCTGTCCTCAAGTGTGGATAAAAAAAAAAAAAAGATACTTACTGTGACCTTCAGGCATTCCAGCTCCAGGAGATATGTTGACATTCAGCTGTGGAGCCAAGATGACATAAAACCAGGATGACACACAGCAGACCATTACTTGACTTATTAGATTGAACTGTGTTCATCTGCACATAGAAAACTTTTCAGTCTCCTATGTTGATTTCTGTTTTGCTTTTCTTCTCCCTCTTTATAAAAACTTCTACCTGTACTGAGATGTAAAGATGGGGTTTGAGACAACAGTTCCCCATGTTCTAGGCTGCCAGCACCTGAAAATAAACCACTTTCCTTTTTACCATAGCACCTATCTCTGAAGTATTGGCTTTGAAAGCAGCAGGCAGGTAGTGAGTCTGAGTAAGACTGTGTGCAAGTCCTTTAAGAGGAACTGCCTGGGACTTCAGAAGACCTTCATCTCTCTCAGCCTCAATCCCTACTGGTTTTTACACTAAGAAGTTATAGGACTTCTCTTACTGGCTCTGGAAACATGGGCTGGGGGACCTGGTATGGAGCTGGGGCCCCTCACTCCACAGGGGTACCTCTGCAGCTGAGATATGCCTCCCAATTTTGAACTGCCACACTTGTATATGGAACCAGATCTTTCTTCATCTCCTCTCCTCCTACCTGTCTCCATGTGGCTTCTTCTTTAAATTTCCAGTTGTAAGACTTCCATTCAGTGAGATTTTTGGCAGTTCTGAATGATGGTTATTCTGTAGTTTAGCTTTAATTTTGAAGTGTTAGTGGGATGATTTGAGTGCTACATTTACCTACTCCATCATCTTGACCAGAAAACTTGCAAAGAGTTCCTGCTGTTCTATCAGATAGACCTGGATAGCTCTGCCATTTTCTCTTGGATAGACTGGAGCTACTTAGTTTCTATGCCTCATTTTCCCCACCAGTAAAACAGAATACTGAGAATTTCACTTAAGACCCTAGTGAAGATTAGCCTTGGCTGGTGTATCTCAGTGGACTGAGCGCTAGCCTGCAAACCAAAGAGTTGCCAATTTGATTCCCAGTCAGGGCACTTGCCTGGGTTGCAGGCCAAGTCCCCAGTAGGGGATATGTGAGAGGCAACCATACATTGATGTTTCCCTCCCTTTCTGCCTCCCTTCCCCTCTCTCTAATAAATAAATAAATAAATAAATAAATAAATAAATAAGTAAGTAAGTAAGTAAGTAAAAAATACCCTTGTGAAGATTAAATGGGATTGTGGGGAAACGAAGATGGCAGCCAAGTAGGTGGAAGCTGAGTCCACTTGCTCTTGCATCCACCTTGGACACTTGGCTAATCTGAAAAATAAACTGAATATTCAATGGAATCTTAGCTAATATGAAGTTTGAAAGCCAAAGAGTACAGAAGATGCTTCAAAATGGATGGTAAAGAGATTTTATAGGTAGAAGAGGAAATATCCCATGTGTGCTGCCTCAGCCATAAAGAGTCTCATCAGAGATCGCAGCTTTGTGGCTTCCTCCCCTCCCCAGGCAGGGAATCCCCAGACCCAGGCTGGGAACAAATTGTATACATAAAGTTGTGGAGATCCAGACTACACACACACACACACACACACACACACACACACACACACACACACACATATACACACACTCACACACACAACGAGCAGCTCACCCATAGCAAAAGTGACAAATGCCAACCAGGAGAGAGCCAGAGAAAGAGGAGGATTCCATCTGCATCTGAGTCAGGTGGAGGAGGGTAGCTGTGCGCAGCTGTGACTGTGAGAGATTCTTGACTTTTTGAAGAGGTGGCATGTATGGACAGCTGGACAGTGATTCAGTGTTGTAGTGGGAGTGCCCAAAGAGACTTTTTAAAAGGGGAGCTGAGATGTGCTGGACCTGGGCCCCATGTGTAGCTGTCCCACCAAGAAGGAGAAAGGACTGAGGGCATGGTTTGCTCCCACTGAGTGCAGCTAAGCAGACTGATCAGAAAGTGCAAAGTGAAGGGATTTCTCAGCCCCAGCCTAGTGCATCTAGGACAGAGGCTGCACAGAATGGAGAGTGCAGGACTCTGTCTGCTGTGAGGGTAGTGGGCTGGGAACTGGAAGAACAAGAGATGAACACCTGAGTTCTTTTAAAGCTGGACAGAGCCCCCTTCCCTGGCAGTGATTGAACCTTGGGGAAGAGAAGGTTGCATCATGCCCCGACCTCCTGCAGGATCAAAAATAACCTCCATCAGGAAGCTCTGCAAGACAGGCAGGTCAGGCTCAAGAACCCTGCAGGGTGTATTTCCACAAGAGAAAGACAGAAAGAGGAAATGTAACAACATTCACAACATTCACATTCACCAGAGGGACCATTCTGAACTTCTCTCAGGCAGACAAAATATACTGGTTCCTAGGACCCTACTCCACTAAAGCTAGCGAAGCAGGGGTATCAGAAATCAGTTCCACAAGGGCGACTCAGGGCCCTGTCTAGTCTCATCTCTGACATTGAGATGTTGTCAATATCAAGCAGGAGAGAGCTGACACTCTTACACAGATTGTCCCCCTGTGTGGGCAATCCCAAGGTTGAAAGAAATACCCAGTAGAGCAACAAAATGAAAAAAGCTAAAAAAGAACAAAAGTAGTTTAAGGGAGCTTCAGGATAACATGAAATGTAACAACATTCACATCATAGGGATATCAGAAGAAGAAAAGGAGCAAGGAATAGAAAACCTGCTTGAAAAAATAATGACAGAAAACTCCCCTAACTTGGTGAGGGGAAAAGTAATGCAAGTTCAGGAAGCATAGAGGGTCCCAATCAAGATGAACGCAAAGAGGCCTACTCCAAGATACATCCTAATTATAATAGCAAATATTAAAGACAAGAGAGAATCTTAAAGGTAGCAAGGGAGAAACAGCTAGTAACATACAAGGGAACTCCAATAAAGCTATCAGCTGATTTCTCAACAGAAACACGACAAGCCAGAAGGGTTTGGCATGAAATATTCCAGGTAATGAAAAGCAAGGACCTACACCCAAGAGTACACTATCCTGCAAGGCTCTCATTTAAAATGGCACGTGAAATAAAGTGCTTCTCAGACAAAAGAAGACTAAGAAAGTACATCTCCACCAAGCCAATGCAGCAACAGATGCTAAGGGGACTGCTATAAACAACAACAACAACAGAAGAAAGAGAGAGAATGAATGAGAGAGAAATGGTTAAATGGCAATGAATAAGTACCTATCAATAATAACATTAAATAATTGGATTAAATGCTTCAATGAAAAGACATAGTGTAGCTGAATGGATAAGAAAACATGATCTACATATATGCTTTCTACAAGAGGCCCACCTCAGAACAAAAGATCTACGCAGGTTGAAAGTGAAGGATTGCATAAAAAATACTCCAAGAAAATGAACATGAAAAGAAAGCTGGGGTAGTAATACTTATATCTGACAAAATAGACTTCAAAACAAAAGCCACAAAAAAGGATGAAGAATATCACTACATAATACTTAAAGGAATAATCCAACAGCAGATTATAACTCTTGTAAACCTATATGCACCCAACATAGGAGTATCTACCATATTTTGCCATGTATAATGCTCATTTTTTGCTCAAATTTTTAGGGAAAAATAAGGATACACATTATATATGGATAGTATTAATTATGTATTTTTATAAATGTTTTTAAGATGACATGATAGCATACATGCAAAATCCTATAGGCTCCACCAAAAAACTACTCGACCTAATGAGTGAATTTGGCAAAACAGCAGGATACAAATTCAATATTCAGAAATCAAAGGCATTTTTGTACACCAACAATGAAACACCAGAAACAGAAATCAGGAAAAAAAAATCCCATTTGATATATCAACAAGAAAAACAAAGTACCTAGGAATAAACCTAACCAAGGTTGTAAAAGACCTATACTCAGAAAACTACCTAACACTGAAGAAAAAATTAAGGAAGACACAACCAAATGGAAGCATGATGCATGCTCATGGATTGGAAGAATTAACATCATCAAAATGTCCATACTGCCCAAAGCAATTTATAGATTCAATGCAATCCCTATTAAAGTACCAATGACATATTTCACAGATGTAGAACAAACATTTCAGAAGTTAATATGGAACCATAAACAACCCTGAATAGCTGCAGCAATTTTGAGAAAGAAGAACAAAGTAGGAGGGATACAATACCTGATATCAAACTGTATTACAAGGCCACTGTAATCAATACAATCTGGTACTGGCATAAGAACAGATACATAGAACAATGGAACAGAACAGAGAGCCCAGAAATAACCCCAAGTCTCTATGGTCAATTAATATTTGACAAAGAGGGCAGAAGCATAAAATGGAGTAAAAACAGTCTCTTCAACAAATGGTGTTGGGATAGTTGGATAGCTACAAGCAAAAAAATGGATCTCGATCACCAACGTACACCACACACAAAAATAAATTCAAGGTGGATGAAAGACTTAAATATAAGCCATGACACCATAAAAATCCTAGAGGAAAACATTGGCAGGAAATCCTCAGACATTCCACACAGCAACATCTTCACAGATATGTCCCCTAAAGCAAGGGACATAAAGGAAAGAATAAACAAATGGGACCTCATCAAAATAAAAAGCTTCTGCACAGCTAAGGAAAACAGTATTAAAATAAAAAGAGGACCAATTGTATGGGAAAACATATTTGCCAATGATACCTCAGACAAGGGCTTAATCTCCAAAATATATAAAGAACTTACACGATTACACTCTAAGAAGACAAACGACCCAATTAAAAAATGGGCAAAGGACTTGAACACACACTTCTCCAAGGAGGACATACAGAAGATCCAAAATCACATGAAATGATGTTCAATATCTTTAGCTATCAGAGAGATGCAGATTAAAACCACAATGAGGTACCACTTTACACCAGTCAAAATGGCCATCATAAGCAAAACAACAAACAAGTGTTGGAGAGTTTGTGGAGAAAAGGGGACCCTTGTGCACTGTTGGTGGGACTGCAGACTGGTACAACCACTATGGAAAACAGTATGGAACTTCCTCAGAAAACTAAAAATGGATCTGCCTTTCGACCCAGCAATTCCACTGCTGGGACTATATCCTAAGAATCCTAAAACACCAATCCAAAAGAACCTTTGCACCCCAATGTTCATAGCAGCACAATTTACAATAGCTAAGT
>PVIA01015796.1:0-21378 GCA_004024845.1 Tonatia bakeri | reverse complement strand
ACCACATACCTGTCAGAATGGCTATCATTAATAAATCAGCAAACAACAGGTGCTGGCAAGGATGTGAAAAAAGATGGAACCCTAGTGCACTGTTGGTGGCATTGCAGACTAGTGCAACCACTGTGGAAAACAGTATGGAATTTCCTCAGAAAACTAAAAATGGAACTGCCTTTTGACCCAGCAATCCACTGCTAGGATTCTATCCTAAGAACTCTGAAACACCAATCCAAAAGAACCTATGCACCCCAATGTTCATAGCAGCACAATTTACAATAGCCAAGTGCTGGAAGCAACCTAAGTGTCCACCAGTAAATGAATGGATCAAAAAACTGTGGTACGTTTACACAATGGAATTCTACACAGTAAAAAGAAAGGAGCTCCTACCCTTTGCTATAGCATGGATGGAACTGGAGAGCATTATGCTAACTGAAATAAGCCAGGCAGTGAAAGACAAATACCATATGATATCACCTTTAACAGGAACCTAAACAACAAAACAAGCAAGCAAAATATAACCAGAGACATTGAAATTAAGAACAATCTGACAGTAACCAGAGGGGACATGGGAAGTGATAATGGGGGAGAAAGTGTGGAGGGTAAACAGGAACAACTATAAAGGGCACATGTGTAACAGTGCAGCAAAGAGGGGTCCCCAAATAGGGATTTGTAAAGGGGTCCAGGCCCAGAGTGTTCGGGAAACATTAGGGAAAAATATATATATATATATGATGTACATATATGTATGACACACACATGTATATATGATGTCCTCATCCCCCACCAGTCTGAGCTGGGAGATGGGACACATAGAGCAGGGACGTTGAGAGCTGTTTTGTACAGCAACAGCTTTGCAGCTAACCTCTGGCATGGTTATTTAACATATCTAGAGCCTTTAACTTGTTCCATTGATATGTTAAATAGCTGTGGCCCTGCTTTGAGCCAGGGGGATGGAAGTGACTTCCACCCAGGATGTAACTGGGAGGCAACTCCAAATGGTTACAGCACCTGCGTGAGAGCTTGGACAAAATTGGGTCCATGCCATAGGGCTGTGCCTGCAGGAACTTACTATGGCAGCCCAGTAAAGCCAGACAAATACAGGAATGCTGGCAGGTGTAACTGAGGAGTTGTGGGAGGAGTTGGAAATGGGGCTGAAGAGGAAGATTGGCGTGGGGATTTAAACCCAGCTTCAGTAGCCATACCAATAGAGAGGACCACATGGCTTTGGCAGAGGGGGACCATGTGGCTTGGGTGAGTTCTAGGACCACACAGCTTTGGGGTGCTCCCTTTTGCCACATGGCTTAGGCAGCAGGAGAGACTTTGCCTGGAAGAAAAGGGGTGAAAGGCCTCTTGTTGGTGGGCCATGAGAAGGTGCCACATGGTTTTGGATTAACTCAAGATCACAGTGGCAGCACAGCAGATGGTGAGGGAGGCAAGGGGATGCCTGAACCACAGACTTCTACTTCTTTTCCTGAGATATACCCCAGAGTGGGCAAAGGGGAGAAGGAAGGACTGTGTGCGTTTGTGGGTGTTCTAAAGAACTTTAGTATTTTATTAAAGAACTTTAGTATTTTTAATGAAGACATTAAGTAATTATTCTAAGTCTGTATAACTTTTAAATAAATAATTCCTTTCCTTTCATCAGTCTCTGGCATTGAGAGACATCTTTCCTCTGGTGGTAGGCAAAGTGAACCCTAGTACAGGGGAGGAGTCTCCAGGGAAAAGTGGGGGGTCATTTTGGAAATAGTATATCATTCACTCCCCACCCTAGGTCTGTAACACATGGACAAAAACAAGGGGGAGTGGAACCAGGGAGGGAATTGGGCATGGCTGGGGTGGTGAGGAGGGATGGCAGAAAAGGCAGAAAACTGTACTTGAACAACAATAAAATTCAAAAACATTTTTAAAAAAAGATACTAAAGTCCTATCAGAAACCAGAATATTAAACTATATTCTATAAATAAATATAAATAAATCTTTTTTTCATAGTTTCTTTATTGTTGTTCAAGTACAGTTGTCTGCATTTTCTCCCCACCACTTCCCCCACCAGCCCAGCCAAACCCACCTCCCTCCCTTGCTTCTACCCTTCTCTTTGATTTTGTCCATGTGTCCTTTACAGTAGTTCCTGAAAACCTTTCTCTCCAGTCCCCTCCCCCCACCCCTCTGGCTATTACTAGATTGTTCTTAATTTCAATGTCTCTAGTTATATTTTATTTGCTTTTTCCTTTTGTCAATTATGTTCCAGTTAAAGGTGAGATCTCATGGTATTTGTCCCTCATTGCATGGCTCATTTCACTTAACATAGTGCTCTCCAGTTCCATCCATGCTGTAACAAAGGGTAGGAGCTCCTTCTTTCTCTCTGCTGTGTAGAATTCCACAGTGTAAATGTACCACAGTTTTTTGATCCATTCATTTACTGATGGGCACTTAGGTTGCTTACAGCACTTGGCTATTGTAAATTGTGCTGCTATGAATATTGGGGTGCCTAGGTTCTTTTGGACTGGTGTTTCAGGGTTCTTAGGATAGAATCCTAGCAGTGGATTGCTGGGTCAAAAGGCAGTTCCATTTTTAGTTTTCTGAGGAAATTCCATACTGTTTTCCACAGTGGTTACACCAGTCTGCAATGCCACCAACAGTGCACTAGAGTTTTCTTTTCTCCACAACCTTGCCAGCACTTGTTTGTTTATTTGTTTAAGATGGCTATTCTGACAGGTGTGAAGTGGTATTTCACTGATGGGACATAAAGGAAAGAATAAACAAATGGGACCTCATCAAATTAAAAAATACTCAGCATCAATAGCCATCAGAGAGATGCAAATTAAAATCACAATGAGACACCACTTCACACTGGTGAGGATGATTATGATAAACAAATAAGCAAACAAGTGCTGGAGAGGATGTGGAGGAAAAGGAACCCTAGTACACTGTTGGAGGGAATGCAGACTGGTGCAGCCACTGTGGAAAACGGTATGGAATTTCTTAAAAAAAACTAAAAGTGGAACTGACTTTTGACCGAGCCATTCAACTGCTGGGATTACCCTAAGAATCTCAAATCACCAAAAGAACCTGTATACCCCAATGTTCAAAGCAGCACAGTTTACAATAGCCCAGTGCTGGAAATAGTGTAAATGCCCATCAGTAAATGAGTGGACAAAAAAACTGCGGTACATCTATACAATGGAATATATGCAGCAGAAAGAAAGAAGGAACTTCTACCCTTCATGAGAGCACAGATGGAACTGGAGAATATTATGCTAAGTGAAATAAGCCAGTCAGTGAAAGACAAATACCACATGATCTCACCTATAAGAGGAAGTTAATAAACCAAATAAACTAATGAACAAAATAGAACCACGAATGGAAACATGGAACAGAGTGACCATGACCAGAGGGCAGTGTGGAAGGGGATAATGGTGGAAAGAAGGGGAAGGGATTTGTCAAAGAACATGTACGGATAACCCATGGACAGGGACAACAGGGTGGGAATTGACTGTGGGAGCAGGGGGTGGGATAGATGGAGTAGGGAAAAGGGGGAAAATTCAGACAACTGTAGTAGAATACCAATAAATAAAATTTAAAAAAAGAAAGAAGGATTAATTCTCAAGAAGATATAACTAGACTAAAAGCTTCATAGAGTATTAAAAACTGATAGAACTTAATGGAGAAACAGATATACAGTTGTAGTAGAGATATCAAGCCACTCTCAATCATTGGTGGAATGACTGGTGATGACAGCTTTGAAAACCACTACAGAATATAACAGCGGTCACGGGTACTCCACCTACTACCAGTGTTGAGACTTTCATTCCCAGTCAATTAAATGAATCCTTTTTAGAGTCTGTTCCTTAGGACTATTGTCAATATTTACTATATTAGGTAGGTTCCCCAGGAAACGTATCTGAAACAGATATTAGTGTTCCCAGAGATGGCTTTTCAGAACACCATCTGTAACAGGAGTGAAAGAAGGGTTGGGCAGCCAGAGATATGGTAGTGTGATCCACTTTTGACAGAGGCCTCAGTTGATCCCATATGGAGCTGGAAGATTCTTAAAAGCTGTCTGAAATGGAGGGAAGAAGACCAGGCCTTTGTACATCCCATGTCAACCAGGCATTGAATGGGAATTGCCTTCAGTAACGACATTTGTTACCTCAGGCAAGAAAATGCCTCTCAGCTCAAAGCAAGTTTTATTTTTACTTTTTAAAAGATTTTATTTATTTATTTTTAGACCTAGGGGAAGGGAGGGAAAAAGAGAGTGAGAGAGACATCAGTGTTTGTGAGAAAGAAACATCCATCAACTGCCTCTGTCACACACCCCCTGCAGGACCAAACCCACAATCCAGACATGTGCCCTGACTGGACATCAAATCAGCAACCTTTCATTTTGCAGGATGACATCCAACCAACTGAGCCACACTGGTCAGGGCAGCTCAGGACAAGTTTTGCACAGGCAGGTGAGTGTCTCGCACCAAAGGGGAACATGGCCTGTGAAGCTCAGCATTTACCACATAAGATTTGAAACTTAGTTTTGTTACATTTGAGATGCTTATCAGACAATAAAGTAGAGGTATTAAGTAGTCAGTTGGGTATAAAATTTGGAGCTCAAGAGGAAGGTCTAGGATAGAGACAAGGTTGGAATCAACAGCATTTAGGTAAAAATTTAAAACCATAAGACTAAGTGAGGTCACCATGGGAATTTAAAGAGAAGCAGTTCAAAACCTGGATCTTGGGGAAATTCAAAGTAAGGTGTCTGGAGGGAGAA
The DNA here is from genome assembly GCA_004024845.1 of Tonatia bakeri. Lineage (NCBI taxonomy): Eukaryota > Metazoa > Chordata > Mammalia > Chiroptera > Phyllostomidae > Tonatia > Tonatia bakeri. The sequence continues at coordinate 16,622 of PVIA01015796.1, read as the reverse complement.
GAAAAACCAGTCAAAATAACTGAAAGCAGGCAGCCAGTGGGATAGAAAAAAAGCTAAAAGTGTGATGACCGTGAAGCCAGGTGCAGAAAGTGCATCTAGGAGAAAGAAAAAATCAGTGATGCCAAATGCTGCATTCAGGTAGGTCAAAGGAGATGAGGACTGAGATGTTCCCATTGGATTGAGCTGTGTGAAAGTCACTAGTAGTTTCAACAAGAGCAGATTTGGTAGAATAGTGGGGGTAAAAGCCTGATTGGAGTGAGTTTATGAGAGAACAGAAGAGAAAAATTGGAAGCATAAAAAATTAGTTGATTGAAATATTTGCTATAAGGAAGCAAAGAAATGGGGTATAGCTGAAAGGGGAGGAGGATTAAGAAAGGAAAGAAAGAAGGAAAGAAAGTTTTTCAAAGATAGGAGAAATAACAGAATATTTGTATGTGATGAAAATGATCAATCAAATGAGACAAATTGATAATGTGGAAGGAAGAGAGGATAATGCTGGGTGATGGTCTTGAGTAGATGATAGTGTGTGAAATCTAGCATACAGGTGGGAGAGTTGGTCCAGTAAGGAGCATAGATCCTTCAACTAGAGGAACAAGTGGGGAGGCAGACTACATGGGAGTTGGTAGGAGTATAGTGGAAGTTATTCTGATTACTTCAATTTTTTGCATGAAGTAGAAAGTACAGATCAGTTGAGAGTGGGGGGTTGGGGAAGAGATAGACATTTGAGGACAGAGGAATAAATGGAAGTGAGATGTAGTATGATAGCTAGGCAGCATTAAGGTCCACTTAAATTTTGTGATCATTAATTTAAAGTGAGAGCGATGAGCATTAATTGTGTTTCTTCATTGCAGATGTTCATCTGTAAAATGGGGGTAAAATCAGTGCCTCCCTCATTCAGTCATTGGAAGGATGTGAGAATTAAATATCTTAATATGCATAATGTACCTGGCACAGGGTATAACTTAATAAGTATTAATTATTATTATCTTGTAGAATACATTATCATCTTGTGTACCTATCTTTATTTTGATCACAAATAAGTTAACTCATAGAATTTCAAGGTTAAAAATCAATCAGTCCAGCCACTTAATTGATTCCTGAATTTTATCCACATTGCCATTCAGTCTTTGAGTCTCTCAAGGACAGGGCACATGTTACATCCTGAAGCAGTCATTTCTTCTTTGGATATCTCTGATGGCTGAAATGGTCTTCCTCCTCTGAAATCTTCTCTGTTATAATTTTCACCACAATATAATCATTTGGGCCACACTGAAGAAATAATCACTGTAGATGTGTCTATCTCTTCTACAAATGGCCCTCTAGATTTGACTGTAGATCAGGCAACGGCCTGTGCAGCCACTCCAGACACTTCCAATTTGCCCAGCCCCAACCCTTTATTTCTTATTGGAATCACTTGCATTTGCAGAAGGAAAAAAATTTGGTTTTTAGTGCTTCTCACCACCCGGCACTTGTCTTTGTCAGAGTATCTGGCTTGGATATCTTGCTCATCTCAGTGAAGAGTGTGTAAGCTGTTTTTCTCTAGTCTGGAACAATTATTCTTTACTGTGTTCTGTAGAATTTTGCAAGATATTAATGCTTATTCAATGAAAAATGTTTTGTTTTTAAAGATTTTATTTATTTATTTATTTTTATAGGGGAGGGGAGAGAGAAAGAGAGAGAGAAAAACATCAATGTGTGGTTGCTTCTTGTGAGTCCCTTACTGGGGACCTGGCCTGTAACCCAGGCATGCTCACTGACTGGGAATCATCAGTTAACCCCCTGTTTCACAAGCTAGCACTCAATCCACTGAGCCACACCAGTCAAAGCTTGTTTTGTTTTTTATCGTCACCCAAGGACATGCTTATTGATTTTAGAGAGAGGACAGGAGGGAGAGAAAGAGAGAAACATCCATGTGAGAGAGAAATATTAACAGGTTGCTTCTTGAACATGCCCTGACCAGGGACAGAACCCACAACCTAGGCAACCAAAACCTGATTAAGAATCAAAGCTGCAATCTTTCTATTTATGGGACTGTGCTCCAACCAACTCAGCCACACCAGCCAGAGCAAAAACTGATTTTATATAATCAAATAATTTTGGAAAACTTTAGGCAAAACTAAACAGCTTTTTCATGTAGAAATATGTTAATATGTACCATTAATTCCCAAAAGGGAGCTATAGTGTATTTCTTAAACCTAGTGGTTAACAAATGCACTTTGTTGTTCATTTCCTGGGACTAGCATTCCATAGAACAATCTTTGGGAAAGGCTAGTCCACAGAGAGTGTCTCAAACTTAACTAATGACATACAAAATATTGACTTAGATTACTTTCATTATAAAGTTACATAAATATGTACAATCATAAAACTAGATACAAACATCACTCCTTATGCTTACAATTCTTATATAAGCAACTATAAAACCAGATCAATTTACCAATTAAATATAGGAAAAACCAGTAAAATGTGAATTGACCATAGTAAGTTAATGTGATATATAATACTGTTTTGTTTAGGCAGAATCACCAATGTAGGGTTTATTGATAAAAAAGCATAACATCTTACTATTAATTTGGGTTTTTTTATTCTGTGCACAATTGATTTGCTTTTGAAGAGTTATAATATCATTTCCAATAATTTATTTTATTTGTTTTTAAGTATATTTTATTGATTATGCTATTAAGATTGTTCCATCTTTCTCCCCCTTATCCCCCTTTGCCCTGCACCCTCCCCACTAGCATTCCCCCACCTTAGTTCATGTCCATGGGTTGTATATATAAGTTCTTTGGCTTCTCCATTTCCTATACTATTCTTAACCTCCCCCTGTCTATTTTGTACCTACCAATTATGTTTCTTATTCCTTGTACCTTCTCCCCCTCCCTGTTGATAACCCTCAATGTAATCTCCATTTCTATGATTCTGTTCTTGTTCCAGTTATTTACTTAGTTTGTTTTTGGTTTTGGTTTTTTAGATTCAATTGTTGATGGTTGTGAGTTTGTTCTCATTTTACTGTTCATAGTTTTGATCTTCTTTTTCTTAGATAAGTCCCTTTAACATTTCATAGAATAAGGGCTTGGTGATGATGAACTCCTTTAACTTGACCTTATCTGGGAAGCACTTTATCTGCCCTTGCATTCTACATGATAGCTGTGCTGGGTAGAATAATCTTGGATGTAGGTCCTTGACTTTCATGATTTCAAATACTTCTTTCCAGTCCCTTCTTGCCTGCAAGGTTTCTTTTGAGAAATCAGCTGATAGTCTAATGGGAACTCCTTTGTAGGTAACTGTCTCCTTTTCTCTTGCTTCTCTTACAATTTCTCCTTATCTTTAATCATAGGTAATTTAATTATGATGTGTCTTGGTGTGTTCCTCCTTCAGTCAAATTTCTTTGGGACTCTCTGAGCTTCCTGGACTTCCTGGAAGTCTACTTTCTTTGCCATATTGGGGAAGTTCTCCTTCATTATGTCTTCAAGTAAGTTTTCAATTCCTTTTCTCCCTTGGGTACCCCTATGATTTGGATGTTGGAGTATTTAAAGTTGTCCCAGAGGTTCCTAAGCTTCTCCTTATTTTTATAAATTCTTGTTTCTCCATTCTGTTCTGGCTGAATGTTTATTTCTTCCTTCTGCTCCAAACCATTGATTTGAGTTCAGGTTTCCTTCCCTCCCCTGTTGGTTCCCTGTATATATTTTTTTTGTTTCACTTTTCATAGCCTTCACTTCTTCCTCCATTTTGTGTCCATACTCAATCATTTCTGTGGGCATCTTGATTACCAGTGTTTTGAACTCTGTATCTGATAGGTTGGCTATCTCCTCATTGCTTAGTTCTTCTGGAGTTTTAATCTTTTCTGTCATTTGGGCCATATTTCTTTATCTTGGCATACCAGTCTGGATGAATGTTTCTTCTTTAACTCATTCATGTTGAACTTCCTTACAGTTCAATTTTCTGGCAGTTCTGATTGTTTTTTTGTTTTTAAATTTTTTGTTATCCTTGTTTTGGTTGTGCAGGGAAGCAAAGCATATCTACCTATGCATCCATCTTGGCCAGAAGTTCCAATAATTTATTTTAAAGTATCTTACTTAACCACAGATTTATTTTTGGATATGTCGATCAATTTTAATGTGCAGCTCTCCCAAATAAAATATACTTTTTAAAACTCTTAAGCAAAAAATTACTTATATAATATGTAATTACTTAATAATTGATATATTTTCTACTGAACTAAAAAAAATTGGTCTAAACAAAGAATAAAGTAAAACACAATATACTAACACCATACAAATGTTATACTCTGTTATGCACAGATTCTTTCAATTTGATATTTCTACACTTCTCTGTCACATGATAGTGATGACAATTCTCCCAGCACTTTTGTTTTCCTGCACTACTGCAAAACCTTCATCTATAGATGACCCTGGGATATTATGTTTTCACTTGGCACAAACTTGGGCACATAAACTAAGAAGCATATTCTGTTTTTAAGATAAACATCTATCATTCAGAAAATGTTTTTGTTTTTTAAGAGATAATTATAATCTCTTAAAACAGATAATTAATACAGAGATGAGAAGCTGCTGAAATGCCCATGATGCTCTTTACAAAGAGAGTTTCTGGACAGCCTCAGGTTCAAATTAGGACTCCCTGGACTGGAGGAGGATACTGGATATGATTTGGGGATGGAGAAGACATATGAGTGATTTTCCCCTAGAATTTAACCTATATTTATGGATGAAATTTATCATAATACTAATATAATCTTATATTTAAGTTGTACTGACAGGCTTAGGCAGGGTGACCTGGAGAAAGCTATCCCTGCATTAACCTGCCTTGTGACACTCTCAAGCCCCTTTTTCACAGTGACCTCCTCTGTCCCTTCCTCTGTATTATAGCTAGCTCTGTCCTGGGGCTCTTTTCCTGCCTTTCCTCTTTATAAAGCCTATCAATTTTCTTACCACTCCACCACCTATAAGAGACAGGGAGAAATTAGTCTAGAACCCCTCTGCTGGAGGGCTGGGAGATAGTGGGCTGGCATAGGAAAGAAATGAAGAGACACTTATCTCAAATGAAGCTTAAAGGCAGAGAAGTAAGATATACATCTTTAGTCTTTCATTACTTGGGTGATAATCAAGATACCAAGATGTTGAAAATTATAAAACACAGAACACAGTGTCCAGGGCCATAGTGATGCTCTTTAGGTATAAAAATGGTGGGCAGTGGTAATCAGCTATATGGGAACATGTCTTAAGTGTTTTCTCTAGATAGTAATCTCATTATCATTCAACCAGATTTTCTGGTCTGGAGAGCTCTAAATGGCCAATATTCCACTGAGATCATGCATGGAAGAATCGGTGTCTTAAAGAGAAGAAACGAAGATGACCATGACCATAAACTGGGATTAAGAGCATGCCACTCAACTATTTCATATAAAACATACCCCTAATTTCTTTCTGTATATTAATGTTCATTTCTTCTCATTTTTATTTTTTAAGTTTTTTTCTCATTTTTAAGCAAACATTTAATAAGCCTCTTTTACATGATAGGCTCTCTATTAAGTGTTTCAGGGTTTAAAGATGAAAGACTGATCCCTACTCTCAAGAGACTTTCAGTCTTGAGGAGAAAAAAAGCAATAAACTATAAATAGAAAGTATACAAATATTTGCAATACATGAGTGTTCCTTAAATTGCTCAGGCCCGGTGTAACCATCTATATTTCTTTTATTTTGTATTTCCTACTATCATCCCCACTGGGCAAGGCCCACCATAGCCTTCTAAGATTCTGGAGTCTTTGCCTAATAGCTTTCAGAGAAGAGCATTCAGCATATACATATTTTTCATTTTTTTAAAATTATTTCATTGTTCAATTTCAGTTATCTGTATTTACCTTCCACCACCTCCACCACCCCAGCCAAACCCACCTCTCTCCCTTGCTTCCAGCACCCCCCACCTTGGTTTTGTTCATGTGTCCTTTGTAGTTGTTCCTGAAAACCCTTTCCCCCATTATCCCCTCCCACCTCCCCTCTGGTTACTGTCAGATTGTTCTTAATTTCAATGTCTCTGGTTATATTTTGCTTGCTTGCTTGTTCTGTTGATTAGGTTCCATTTAAAAGTGAGATCATATGGTATTTGTCTTTCACTGCCTGGCTTATTTCACTTAGCATAATGCTCTCCAGTTCCATCCATGCTATAGCAAAGGGTAGGAGCTCCTTCTTTCTCTCTGATGCATAGTATTCCACAGTGTAAATGTACCATAGTTTTTTTATTTACTCATTTACTGATGGGCACTTAGGTTGCTTCCAGCACTTGGTTATTGTAAATTGTGCTTCTATGAACATTGGGGTGCATAAGTTCTTTTGTATTGGCGTTTCAGGGTTCTTAGGATATAATCCCAGCAGTGGAATTGCTGGGTCAAAAGACAGTTCCATTTTTAGTTTTCTGAGGAAATTTTATACTGTTTTCCACAGTGGTTACACCAGTCTGCATTCCCACCAACAGTGTACTAGGGTTCCCTTTTCTCCATATCCTCTCCAACACTTGTTTTTTGATTTGTCTATGATGGCCGTTCTGACTAGTGTAAAGTGGTATCTCATTGTGGTTTTAATTTGCATCTCTCTGATGGCTAGTGATGCTGAACATCTTTTCATATGTCTCTAGACCCTCTGCATGTCCTCCTTGGAGAAGTGTCTATTCAAGTCTTTTACCCATTTTTTAATTGGGTTGTTCGTCTTTTTGGAGTGGAGTCATGTGAGTTCTTTATATATTTTGGAGATCAAACCAGTGTCTGAGGTATCATTGGCAAATATGTTTTCCCATATAGTTGGCTCTCTTTTCATTTTAATGCTGTTTTCTTTAGCCATGCAGAAGCTTTTTAATTTGATGAGGTCCCATTTGTTCACTTCTTTCTTTATGTCCCTTGCTTTGAGGACATATCAGTGAAGATATTGTTGTGTGGAATGTCTGAGATTTTTCTGCCGATGTTTTCTTCTAGGACTTGTATGGTGTCACGACTTATATTTAAGTCTTTTATCCACATTGAATTTATTTTTGTGTATGGTTTAAGTTGGTGATCAAGTTTCATGTTTTTGCATGTAGCTGTCCAGGTTTCCCAACACCATGCATATATATATATGTAGCCATGCATATATACACCATGCATATATTATATATATATATATATAATTTTAAGATTTTATTTATTTATTTTTAGAGAAGGAAAGGAGGAAGAAAGAAAGAAAGAGAGAAACATCAATGTGCAGTTGCTAGGGGCCATGGCCTGCAACCCAGGCATGTGCCCTGACTGGGAATTGAACCTGCGATGCTTTGGTTCGCAGTTCACACTCAATCCACTGAGCTATGCCAGCCAAGGCTTGCATATACATTTTTTATAATGAAGATATAGACCTCCATTTAGGAACAACCAATTTATCCATACATATTTCAAGCTCTTTGTGCAGGGATTGTATCTAATTGTCCATTTTGTACAGCAGCTAATCCACTGGAAAAGTGTCTTAAGTGCTAAGAAAGCATAGTGATACTCCCCTACTGCCACCTGGTGCTTTATTTACACTAAGTTAGGCTTAGGATAGATAATGCAACTGAAAATCATTTACCATGTTCAACCATATGATGAAATCCTGCAACTCAACAGCACACAAGCACACATCAAAACACTCACCAAATTTTCATATATACTCTCCCTCATTGCCTCCATCTCTGCTGTCCCAGAGCAGACATTTATTCGTGTTCTGTTACTTTATACTCAATTCATGAGAGCAAGAAATAAATCATACCTACAGGTTTTCTTGAGAGCTGTGTTTAATTAAGACTAGAGAATGAGTCAAAGGAGTGGTGACTGGAAAAACTTTTAATTTCTGTATGACAAAAGCATTTGCTACACAGATGAACCCAACTATGTAGAGTTAGTTAATGAAGTGGGCTATGATCATTAGCTTGTCAGTTTATTCCTTATCAAATATTTATAAACACCTACTATATGTCAGGCACAAAGCTTTGGGGAATCACTGGTGAAAAAGAAAATCACGTTCTCCACCCAAAAGGGGGCAACATTCTAGTGTGGGGAGTCCTGTTAACTTTTAAGCAAAAAAATCATAAAATAAAATAATGTCAGGTATAAGTAAGTGCTAGAAAATACATATGTAATATAAGGTGACAAGGGGCTGTTTCACTAGAGTGGCTAGACTTTGGTACCTTCAAGGACAAAGTAAAGGCCAAGGTGGCCAGAGTAAGGTTAGGTAAGTAGGTGTGAGTGCAGGAAGAGGAGGCCAGGAAGTGTGGAGGGCAGCTCCTGGTAGACCACAGTAAGGTACTTGCATTTGTATATACAAAGGCAAAACCCCTATAGGGATTTAAGTGAGAGAGTGACACAACCTGCTCACTATGAAAGACAGATTACAGAGCAGAGTAGAATCAAGATCAGTTAAGAGGCTATGGATGTATGTGATATAAGAAGTTGGTCTAGTTTAATTTTTCTGCATGTATCTGCCCAATTTTCCCAACACCATTTCTTGAATAAACTATCTTTAGCCCATCATATATGCTAGCTTCCTTTGTTGAATATTAGTTGACTATAAAGGTGTGGGTGATGCAGACACCCGCCTGCAGTGTCTGAGTCACTATGGATGAAATGAGACATTCTCACAGACTACCGAGTCCGATGGAGGAAAAGGGACAGCATGACTTTTCTCTCAAGGGGAGAAAAAGCCTTGGCCCTTGCTGTGACTGGCCATTATTGGGTTTCTTGGCACATTACATGATGGTCCTCATTTACTATGTACAGGTTTGCTTTAGGTGGTTACCTTTTACAGAAAACAAAGGAGCCAATGTTGCTAATCACATCGCAGAAGAGGGATATTTGCAAATGAAAAGGCAAAAGTGGTTGAACCAGTTACACTCATCTTTGGAAGGTTTAGCATGGATTTTAGGAAGTTCCTTTGCAGTAAATGTCCTCTATTCAGGGTGAGGGAGTGTTTTAGCAAGAGTGAGATTCAAAGTGGCCTAGGCACATTGCAAGCCTGATTCCCCATGGGAGAAGCTATCCATGGGCATGGGTCCTGTACATCTCAAGTGGGAGCTGGGCCCACACCACACAGAATGGTCTCCTACATGTGGGTTTATGTCTGGGCTCTTTATTCTGTTCCATTGATCTATGTGTCTGTTTCTAGGCCTGTACCATGCTTTTTTATTACAATGGCCTTGTAGTATAGCTTCATACCAGGTAGTGTGACTCCTCCAACTTTGTTCTTCTTTCTCAGGATCATCATTGCTATGCAGGGCCTTTTGCAGTTCCATATAAATTTTTGAAATATTTGTTCTATTTCTGTTAAATACATCATTAGAATCTTGATAGGAATTGAGTTGACTCTGTAGATTGTCTTGGGTAGTATGGACATTTTAATGATGTTAATTCTTTCTAATTATGAACATGGTATGTGCTTCCACTTATTTGTATTTTCTTCAATTTTTTTCTTCATTGTCAGATAATTTTCTGGGTACAGGTCTTTTACATTCTTGGTCAGGTTTATTCCTAGGAATTGTATTCTTTTTGTAGCAATTGTGAATGGGATTGTTTTTCTTAATTTCCCTTTCTGTTAGTTCATTATTAGCATATAAAATGCAACTGGCTTCTGGATATTAACTTTGTACACCACTACTTTTCTGAATTCATTTATCAGTTCTAGTAGTTTCTTGGTGGAATCTTTGAGGTTCTCTATGTACAATATCATGTCATCTGCAAATAAAGACAGTTTTACTTCTTCCTTTCCAATTTGGATGCCTTTCCAAATGGATCAAAGACTTAAATGTTAGACCTGAAACCATAAAAATCATCGAAGAAAACATAAACAGTAAAATCTCAGAAACTGCTCATAGCAACTTTTTATTGGATGTATCTCCCCAGACAACAAGAAGCAAAAGAAAAAAAATAAATAAATTAGACTACATCAAACTGAAAAGTTTTGCACAGTAAAAGAAGTCATCAACAAAATAATAAAACAACCTACAGAATAAGAGAACTTATTCATCGATACATCTGGTAAGGGGTTGATGTCTAAAGTGTATACAGAACTTACAAAAATGAATACCAAAAGTACAACCCAATTAAAAAATGGGGAAAGGTACTGAATAGACACTTCTCTAAGGAGGACATACAGGTGGCCAGTAGACATATGAAAAGATGTTCTGTGTCACTAATCATCAGAGAAATGCAAATTAAAACCACAAGGAGATATCACCTTACACCTGTCAGAATGGCAATTACCAATAAATCAACAAACAAGTGTTGGTGAAGATGTGCAGAAAGGGTAACCCTTTTGCACTGTTGGTGGGAATGCAGATTGGTGCAGCCACTGTAGAAAGCAGTATGGAGATACCTCAAAAAATTAAAAGTGGATCTGCCTTTCAACCCAGCTATCCTGCTTCTGGGAATGTATCAGAAGGAACCCAAAACACTAGTTCAAAAGAACATAAGCACCCCTAACTTCGTTGCAGCATTATTTACAATCACCAAGATATGGAAGGAGCCTAAATGTCCATCAGTAGATGAGTGAATAAAACAACTATGAGACATTTACACAATTTAATACTACTCAGCCATAAAAAAAGAAGAAAATTTCACCCGTTGGGAAAGTATAGATGGACCTGGAGAACATTATGCTAAGTGAAATAAGCCAGTCAGAGAAAGATGAATACCACATGATTTCAGTCATGTTTGGAATCTAATGAACAAACTGAACTAACAAGGTAAATTGGTACAGACTCATAGATGGAGAGCAGGATAACAGCTGGTGGGGGGAGATCAGGTGGTGAAGGGATGCTGCAAAAAGGAAAAAGGACTCATGGACTTGGACAACAGTGTGTTGGTTGCTGAGGAGAGGTAGGTATAAGGAGACTAAATGGTAATGGAAAAAATACAATAAAGATTAAATTTTTTTTAAAAAAAGGCTATGGTTGTAATCAAGGTTTAGAGAGGAAAATGTGTTCTACCTGGCAGTGAAGATGGAAGAAGTGTCAACTTTGAGAGTTCATTGAAGACCTAGATGTTAGGAAATGAGTGAAAGAAAGGAATCAAATAGGGCTCTCAGAGAAACTAGGTAGATGGTGGTACCATTGCTGAGGTGAGGAGGGCTAGGGTAGGAGAATATATTTGAGAGTGAATAATTAATAGCTCTATTTAGCTTTGAGGTATCTATTAGATTTCCAAATGGAGCAGGCAGGATCATCGGAAAGAGACCCAAGTTGTAGATGTGTATGCCATCAACAAGTAGATGGCATAAAAGGCCATGTTTGTTCACTTTACTCTGCTTCATAGCTTCAGATAGTATCGTTACCTGACATCCTCCATCCCCACTCTCAGAAAAGCATGTTTCCAGGCAAAAATAGCAAAGTAAAAGATTGGATGGAATAGTAAAAATTTGACCTTTTAAAGAAGAAGCAACTTCAGGCACATGCTTAAGATGTCAGACTTTGGTACAAATTGGTAGTTACAAAATAGTCATGGGGATGTAAAGACAGCATAGGGAATTAGTCAGAATGTTGTAATAACTATGTGCTGTGCCTGGTGGGTCTTTGAAATATGGGGGGACCACTTTGTAAAATATGTGATTGTCTAACCACTATGCTATGCATCTGAAATTAATACAAAATAATAGTGAATATAAACTATAGTTGAAAAATAAAATTTAAAAAGTGATGTCTGACTTTGCAAGGGCTCTGACACCACACTCCTTATTTTACTGATGAAGAGTTTGGTGTGCAGAGAGGTACAATAACTAGTGATGTCATGTGGATGGCACATATGCAAAAGAGCCAGAGCTCAAACCTACATGTGTTGGGCCCCAGAAGTGCCCCCTTAACACTCTCTTTGGCATCCAAGATGGCCTGAAGATATTAATGTTAGTGGGATGAGAACAAGGTCATGTGTGTGTACATTCCACAAGTGGATTTTAAATTAAAATTTTAATCCATATTTGAGGTTTTTATTTTTTATCATTTAAGAGTGAATGAGAGTTCTAGTTACAGCATAGAACAAACAGGACCAAAAGATATAAAATTAGTTAAAGATATTAAATAACTAATATCTTTAGATAACCAGTCTTCTTATCTCTATCTCTAAGGCTCCTCTGAGCCCCATTTATCTTGGTCATCAGTAAAGGCCAAAAGGGCACCTAGCTTCCAAGTTCCCCGGGGGAGTCTGTATCAGCCCTTTGTGAATATGGCAATGGAAAAGTAAGGTACTGCTACTGTCCTGCAAAGCACCACTAGAGGGCTGCAGAGACTAGCAATGACAGGTACAGGCCTCCAGCAGGTGATATTTAAATGGAAGACCAAGGCCCCTGATCTAGAGGCCCAACTCTCCCTCAGTCTGAAGAAATTGAAGCCTCAGAAAGGTAAGTGATGTTCCCATGGCCACCCAGCTGGTTAGGAGCAAAGTCACAATTCCATCAAGGTCCTGTAATTCAAACTTTAACATGAGAATGGCAAGTAGTGAGTCTTAGAGCCAAGAATCCCCTCTTTTGCTGTCCCATTTTGTATAGTTGGTCAAATTTCCTAACTTGTCTGAACTTCAGTGTCCTTGTCTGTTTTCTAGTTGATAGTGCTACTGTCATGCCATATATCATGTGATACTGCGAAGTTAGCATAGCTGAGAGTCCGGCACTTAGTAACACTCATCAAATGTGCATGCCTTCCCCTTTCTCTGCTGAGGCCATTTTTCCTCTCTGAGTTAGCTCAGCCTCATGAAGCAACTATCAGTAATGAATACAAACGATCCCATCTGGTTATGATACTCCCCTGCAGGTACATTATCTTAAAAAAACATAACAAACAATCATAGGAAGTATCTATATCTTTAATTCAACAAGGAGGCAGGGGAAAGAAAGTGGCTCCTTTGGTACTGTGCTAGGATTTGGATCTCCAGGGTCTGTTCATCCACCCCCAGTCAATGGTGTTTGCTGAGTACCATTAATGGACGAAGGAGTGTGCTAGGTATGGGAGGACACACAGGAATTCTGCCCTGGACAATAACCATGATTCCACTCTAGGGATTGCCTTTGTCACTTTACTTACCTTATTTCATTTATTCTCACAATAATCCTTCCAGCTGGGCCTCATTAGCTTGATTTTAGACATGAAAAAACTGAGGCCCAGAGAAGTTAAATAATATATTCTCATTCTCACAGCAATTAGTGCCAATGCTGGAGTTTAAGTTCAGCTCTGTGAATTCACTATGCCACTACTTCCTTTATCTTTCAGGTGCTTATAATGTAAAAAAGTGAGAATGTGGGAAGTGCTATAAAAGACTACTGCGAGTTGTAAAGGGAGTGGCTGTTCCTGTAAGGAACTGAAGGGGCTTGTAGAGGGCACTCAAAGTGGCCTGGCCAGGAGGTAGGAGAAAGAAAGGAGGAATTCCTGACACATCTGTCTGTGGTAAATCTGATGTGTTGAAACATGGTGGAAAAGAGAAAGAAACAGATATGCACACACATTCATAAACTGATTGAATTTTAATTTCTTGATTGATTTTTTAGAGAGAGAGAAACATCAGTTTGTTGTTTTACTTATTTATGCATATATCAGTTGATGCTCGTATGTGCCCTGACCGGGGATCAAACCCACAACCTTGGTGAATCAAGACAATGCTCTAACCAACTGAACTACTTAGCCAGGGCTAGCTGATTGAGTTTTATAAAAGAATTTTCCTGAAAGGAAGTAGAATCAAAAGCTGAAATGAAAAATCTGAACTTGGAGTTGTTACCCCAGTGTGCCTCACCACAAGCTCACCCAGGAAATTCATTTCATGTGGAGTTCTATTAAAAACCCCTGACTAGAGAGGCTCTACAAGGTAAACAACAATGGGAAAGGCTCCAGGAACTTAAATAAAGCATTTAGCACAGCCGAAGGCTGACCTGACCTAATTGGTGGGAGCAAATCAGAGGCCAGGGAATCCCAGCTCCCTCTCCACTACCCCAGCCTGGTCAACTGCCACTTAACCAGCCTGTAGCCACATGGGGCAGCTGCAAGACCACCCCCAGCCTGGTCTTCAGAGTTGCTGTCCACTGGCATGTGAGCCATTGTGAGCATCTTCTGAACATGACTGTCCAGGTACTCTTGCAAAGCAATTCTACAAATAGCCAGGTACCAAAGCATAATCCAACATAGGAAACATCCTTCAAACTACAAAGCACACTCTTCCAGGAGGTGGGGAGAGGAAGTCAGAATAAATCATTCATTCATCCAATAGTCCCCAGCTATGAGGCAAATGTTGTTCTCAACTCTGGCTACACATTAGAATCACCTGGGAACTTTTAAAAATACCCAATTCAGAGTTCCACCCATAACCAATTAAAGAAGAATACCTGGGAGTGGAGCCCAGGCCTTGATACTCTTTAAAAGTTCTCTGGGTGATTCTTATGTGGTTGAGAACTACTGCACCAGATATGCTATATAACAAAAACAGAATCACCAACCAGGCCTCAAGGACCTCATAGTTCTATGGATCTCTATCATCATAGTGTGTTTTCCTGAAGGTGACCTTGGTTACTCTTTACAACTAGCGTAGAAAGCATTGTTATTGCCATTTTGCAGATTACACAGCTGAGGCTCAGAGGGAGTATATGGCTGCCCAATGTCACATAGCAAGTAAGCAGCAGAGCAAGCACAGAAACAAAGTTTTCTGATTCCAGGACTCCTGCTGCCTCATGACACAGGAATTTGACTCGAGAAGAAGCTCAGCACACACCATAACTGCACCATGGCAAGTGTCAAAAGCCAAAGAATGAAATGAGGAAGAGTCCTAAATGGATCTCCTTGTCATAACTAATGTCCTACAACCAGCTGATGCCCATTGGTGTTTCTAGAACTGTGTCTATATTGATTAACTTCTTGTTTACTTAACAGTTTTCATTAAGGACTTTTCTTGCCAACAAAGCCTCATAGTCAGAATAGTAAGTGTATACTTAAAAATCACCTTGACAAGCTCAACTGGTAGCCTTGGGATATGCTAACAACCTTTAAGAATACAATTTAGACTTCCAGTCAATATGGTGGTATAGGTAAACATGGCTTACCTCCTTCCACAACCACATCAAAATTAAAACTAAACTATGGAACAACCATTATTCAGAACCACCAGAAATCAAGTTAAATGGAAGCTACAGCTTCCAGAATTAAAGAAGAAATCACATTGAGACAGGTAGGAGTGGAGATGCAGAATGGGCTGGTCCCACATACATGTGATAGATAAAAATTGAGAGACATATCTCAGGAGTGGGGGAGGTGGTCCCAGCCCCATACCAGGCCCTCCCAGCCCAGGATTCCAGTGCCAGAAAGATAAGTCTCCATAACTTCTGGCTGTAAAAAGCAGTAGGGATTAAGGCTGTAGAGGACAGAAACTTGTGTAGTCCCAACCAGTTCCTCTTAAAGGACCCATGCACAGACTTACCCAGACTCACTCCCTCTGAGCTTTAGCACCAGGGTAGCAGATTGAAGGGCACCAGAAGCATACTGGGAGGAACTGAAGTGTCTGGCATCAGAGCATGAGCTGGGGGACAGCCCTCTCCCAAAGAGAAATGCTATCAGAGACCATTGTTCATTTTCTGAGCCCTCCACCTACAGAGCCACAGAGTCACATCTGAGACTCCATTAACCTGGCTCACACTTGTTTGTCCCACTGTGGTGAATCCCTAAGGTTCTGCCCACCCGACTTTCAGGTGTACCCAAGCTGTTAACAGTAGCTTTCTCATACTAATTGCTTGTCTTGGTTCATGTTTCAGATTTTTCTAAATTATCTCTAAGAAGAAGAAGAAGAACAACAACAACAACAACAAACAGCATCTGGCCTTAGCTTGGTAAGTGGCCCCAGGCCTGGCACTAGCTGTAGTTGGTTTTGGTTCACAGCTTGGCGTCATTTGGGCAATTCCAACCCCAGCACAAATAGCAGCCATCTGTAAATCACTTTGCAGTTTATGCCAAGTGGCCCCATACAGAACACAGGCAGTGGCCTGCACTCCCAGGAGGCCCCTGAGCCTGCACACCCAGCTGACAGCTACAGACCACATTGGACTACTACCACCCAACTCCCTCCACAAGCAACATACTGAAGGGGCAAACTCAGCAGGCACCAGAGCCCTGCTGAAGTAAGTCCTGCTCTGCGGAGTGGGCCCCTGCACAGCTGATCCTCCACAGTGGTTAGAGGTAACAGCCAGTCCTCACAGTTGATCAGGTTGGGTAAATCCCTCCAACAGTTTGGGTAAATCCCTGCCAACAGCAAATAAGGCTCAACAATAAGTGGCAGGTGTACACAGCCCACATGGTGTGTGCACCTTGAGTACCCTGTTTGGGTTATAAGGGAGGCTGTACCACTGACTTTTATGGGACACCAACTATGTCAGGCCCTCTACCAAGCCCAGGAGATATAGTAGCCCCACCTAATACATAGAAACAAACACAGAGAAGCTGCCAAAATGAGGAGACAAAGAGACATGTCCCAAATGAAAAAATAGAACAAAACTCCAGAAAAAGAACTAAATAAAATGGAGACAAGCAATCTACTAGATGCAGACTTCAAAACACTGGTTATAAAAATGTTCAATGAACTTAGGGGAAGAGTATAT
>PVIA01015795.1:0-21390 GCA_004024845.1 Tonatia bakeri | reverse complement strand
GATAGACCACATGTTAGGTCACAAAACAAGTCTGAACAAATTCAAAAAAATTGAAATTATATCAAGTATTTTCTCAGATCACAATGGCATGAAATTAGAAATCAACCTTAATAAAAGAGTCAAAAACACCCATACACTTGGAAGCTAAACAGCATGTTATTAAGCAGTGAATGGGTTATAAATGAAATCCAAGAGGAGATAAAAATATCAGAAAATAAATGAAAATGAACACACACAACCAAAAATCTATGGGGCACTGCAAAAACATTCCTGTGAAGAAAGTTCACACCAGTACATGCCTACCTGAAGAAGCAAGAATAATTTCAAATAAACAACATAACACTACACTTAGAAGAACCGTATAAAAAACAACAAATAAAGCCCAGAACAAATAGAAGAAGGGAAATAAGGTCAGAGTGTAAACCAATTACATAGAGACTAAAGTAACAACACAGGTAGTTAAATCCAGAAGCTTGTTCTTTGAAAAGGTAAACAAGATTTAAGAAACTTACCAGACTCCTTAAAAAAAAAAAAAGAGAGAGGACACAAATAAAATCAGAAATGAAAGAAGTAAAGTAGAACTGATACCTCAGAAATGCAATGGATTGTATAAATTACTATGAACAATTATACAGCAAGATATTGGACAACATGGGTGAAACGGATGAATTTCTAGAAACATGCAGCCTCCCCAAACTGATTCAGGAAGAATCAGAAAAATTGAATAGATGAATAAAAATGAATGAAATTGAAGCAGTAATCAAAATATTCCCAATATAAGAGACTGGAGATGGTGGTGAGGTAGGTGGGGGCTGAATCCACTTGCTGGTGCACACAAGCAGGACACCTAGCCAATCTTCTGAAGAACAGAGTGAATAGCCAAAGGAATTCCAGCTTTTATGAAGTGTGGAAGCCAAAATTAGAGGATGTTGTAAAACAGATGATGAGATTTCACTGGGACAGTCATGTCCCTGGGACCTGCTTAGAGACCATGGCTGCTGTGGTCTCTGGACTGGTGCCTGGTGCTGGGGTGGACAGCTGCTGCAGGAGCTTTGGAAGAGAGCCAGATCAGCATTTGTAACTCTGCAGTTCCTTCTGCCACCAGAGCAGGGAAGGCAGCCCTCTACCAGGTGAGACCTGGATGCTTGAAGTTGCTGTAGAGAATGAAGACGTAGTGGGAGACACACATATGTGGTACTACCCTGCTGGGACTGTGCTCACCAGCTATGACACTGCCAGAGAAGTTGGGGAGCCAGGTGACACCTGCAGAAGGGTGAGAGTCGGGCCATGCCAGACCCTGACTTAGATGGTCTCCGGACTCATCAGAGAGTTGGGTTGTGTGAAAAGCAGAACACTTGTTAAAAATGATAGACACAAACAAGAGTAATTTTCTAAAAGAAAAAAGAATGTCAACCACTGTTTAAATAACTCTCCAAGCAGCTGGGCCAGTGAAGAGGAGAAGGAGGGGCACAGTTTGCTCCAATCCAGGCTACCTCATGAATTGATCAAAACGGCATCAGGGACAGCAAGTGGGGTAGGAGTCCCCAGAAAGACTTAATTTAATAGGAAAATTAAACTCCCTTGAGGGGACTTTGAGAGTGTGCGGCACCCAGGCCAGCAAAGAGGGAGGAGGTGGGGTGCAACTTCCTCCTAATCAGGGCACCTCACAGGTGGAACAACATGGTGGGTTAAAGGCATCAGCCAGGCACAGATGGACAGTGGAGGCCCTAAAATGCTCTGAATACCTGGGCTGGAGGGTGGGCATTTGTGAATATTGCAGCCCAGACCGAACCACAATCCTCTCAAAGTCACAGGGAAGGAAAAAAAGTAAAGCCCAGTTCCCTTCTGCCTTAAGATTCCAGGAAGATGAGAACTCCCTTAGCTGGGGTTTAAAGGCAACAGGAGAGACTTTTTTTCTTTCTTTTTTTCATTTCCCTAGTGTGAGACAATTAAGATCTGAAGCTAAACCATTTAGCCTTGAGAAGATGGGAGCTAGGAATGGGCTGAAATATTCACAGGTGCCCAGCCTCCAGCCCAGGCCTTGAGAGCATTGCAGGGCCCCACTGTCCATCTGTGCCCAGCCTGTGCCTCTCACCCACCATGTTACTGCACCTGTGAGGTACCTCAATTAGGAGGAAGTTGGACCCCATGTCCTCCCTCTTTGCTGGCCTGGGTGGGTTTGGCTGGGGTAGAGTGGAGTGTTGGGGGGGCCAGTAAATGCAAACAACTGTAATTGAACAACAATAAAATAATTTTTTTAAAAAAAGACCTGAAGCTATGAAAGGACCAAAAACATAACACCAACAACTGAGAAACTGAGACAAATTTCACATTGTTATCCTATAGAATTTGCACTTATTGTTTATTTGTATTATTTTCATTATTTTTATTTATTTTACATGATTATTATTTTTAATGTCATGGGCTTATTTATTTTCCATTATTTCATTTTATTGTTGTTCAAGTACAGTTGTCTGCCTTTTCTCCCCACCACTCTCCCCAAACCCAGCCATCCTCACCTCCCTCCTCTGATTCCACCCCCCTTGGTTTTGTCCATGTGTCCTTTATATTTGTTCCTGAAAACCCTTCACACACATCCCCATTATTCCTTCCTATCTCCCCTCTGGTTACTATCCATTTGTTCTTAATTTCAATGTCTCTGGTTAAATTTTCCTTGCTTGTTTGTTTTGTTGATCAGGTTCCACTTATAGGTGAGATCATATGGTACTTGTCTTTCAGTGTCTGGCTTATTTCACTTAGCACAATGCAGTGCGCCCGCCAGCCCGCTGGAGGGGACTGGACAACGGAGGCCAACCAAGTCTCAGTGGCACTGCCATATGTTCCGCCTGGGTGGGATTCTGACTTAGAGGTGTTCAGTCATAATCCCACAGATGGTAGCTTCGACCTATTGGCTCCTCAGCCGAGGTATTTGTCTTTCAGTGTCTGGCTTATTTCACTTAGCACAATGCCCTCCAGTTGCATTCATACCATTGCAAAGCATAGGTGTTCATCCATTCTTTCTGCTGTGTAGTATTCCATTGTGTAAATGTATCATAGTTCTTTGATATATTTGTTTACTGATGGGCACTTAGGTTGCTTCCAGCACATGGCTTTGTGAAATGTGCTGCTGTGAACACTGGGGGCATAGGTTCTTCAGAACTGGTGTTTCAGGTTTCTTAGGGTATAATGCCAGCAATGGAATTGCTGGGTCAAAAGGCAGTTCCATTTTTAGTTTTCTGAGGAAACCCCATTCTGTTTTCCACAGTGGCTGCACCAGTCTGCAATCCCACTTAGGATTTAGTTTTCTCTGCAACCTCTCCAACACTTGTGATTTGTTGCTTTGTTTATGATGGCCAGTCTCACCAGTGTGAAGTGGTATCTCACTGTGGTTTTAATTTGCATCTCTCTGATGGCTAGATGCTGAGCATCTTTTCATATGTCTCTGGGCCCTTTGTATGTCTTCTTTGGAGAATTGTCTGTTCAAGTCCTCTGCCCATTTTTAAATTGGGTTCTTTGTTTTCCTACAGTGGAGTCCTGTGAGTTCTTTGTATATTTTGGAGATTCAACCCTTGTCTGAGATATCATTGGCAAATATACTCTCTCATATGGTTGGTTCTCTTTTCATTTTAATTCTGTTTCTTCAGCTGTGAATAAGCTTTTTATTTTGATGAGACCCCATTTATTTATTCTTTCCTTTGTGGTTCTTGCTCTAGGGAACATATCAATGAAAATATTGCTTCATGGAATATATGAGATTTTCCTGCCTATGTTCTCCTGAATGGCTTCTATGGGTCAGAACTTAATGTTAAGTCTTTTATCCACCTTGGATTCATCTTTGTGTGTGGCATGAGTTGGTGATCAAGTTTCATTTTTTTGCATGTAGCTGTCCAGGTCTCTCAATACCATTTGTCGAAGAGGCTATTTTTACTCCATTTTATACTTCTTTCCTCTTTGTCAAAAATTAATTAACCATAGAGAATTATTTCTTGGCTTTCTACTCTGTTCCATTGTTCTATGTGTTGTTCTTATGCCAGTACCAGGCTGTTTTGATTACAGTGGCCTTGTGATACAGTTTGATGTCAGGTGTTGTGATCCCACCTACTTTATTCTTCTTTCTCAAAATTGGTTCATTTATTAGGGGGCATTTATGTTTCCACATAATTTTTGAAATGTTTGTTCTAAATCTGTGAAATATGTCATTGGTATTTTAATAGGTATTTCACTGAATCTATAAATTGCTTTGGTTAGTATGAACATTTTGATGATGTTAATTCTTGCAACCCATGAGCATGGTACATGCTTACATTTGTGTGTCTTTCTTAATTTCTTTCTTCAGTGTTGAGTAGTTTTCTGAGGACAGGTCTTTTACATCCTTTGTTAGGTTTATTCCTAGGTACTTTATTCTTGTTGCCATATCAAATGGGATTTTTTTAACCTAATTTCTGTTTCTTATGTTTTATTGTTGGTGTATAAAACGTTTTTGATTTCTGAATAATTGACTTTGCATCCCACTGTTTTGCCAAATTCATTTATTAGGTCAAGTAGTTCTTTTGTGGAGCCTATAGGATTTTCTATGTACGCTATCATTTCATCTGCAAACAATGACTGTTTGCTGCCTCCTTTCCAATTTGGATGCCTTTTATTTCTTTTTTCTTTCTGATTGCGGTGGCTAGGACTTACTATGTTGAATAGGAGTGGTGAAAATGGACATCCTTAAAGAACTCACATGACTCTACTCCAGGAAGACCAAAAAAAAATTAAAAATGGGTAAAAGACTTAAACAGACACTTATCCAAGGAGGACATACAGAGGATCCAGACTTATAATAAGAGGTTCAGCATCGCTGGCCATCAGAGAGATGCAAATTAAAACCACAGTGAGAAACCACTTCACACTAGTGAGAATGGCCTTCATAAACAAAGCAACAAATAACAAGTGTTAGAGAGGATGTGGAAAAAAGGGAACCCTAGTGCACTGTTCATGGGAATACAGACTTGTGTAGCCACTGTGGAAAACAGTATGGAATTTCCCCAGAAGACTAAAAATGGAACTGTCTTTTGACCTGGCAATTCCACTGCTGGATTATATCCTAAGAGCTCTGAAATACCAGTCCAAACAACCTATGCACTCCAGTGTTCATGGCAGCACAATTTACAATAGCCAAGATCTGGAAGTAACCTAAGTGGTCATCAGTAAATGAATGGATCAAAAAACTATAGTACATTTACATAATGGAATTATACACAGCAGAAAGAAAGAGGAATGCCTACCTTTCATGACAGCATAGATGAATCTGGAGAGCATTATGTTAAGTGAAATAAACCAGTGGATGACAAATACCATATGACCTCTCCTGTAAGTGGAACCTAATCAACAAAGCAAACAAGCAAGCAAAGTATAACCAGAGACACTGAAATTAAGAACAATCTGACAGTGACCAGAGGGGAGGGGACAATGGGAGGAAGGGTTTTCAGGAACTATAAAGGGCACATGGACAAAAACTAGGAGGAGTGGAAACAAGGGAGGCAGGTTGGGATGGCTGGTTTGAGGGTGGAGTGGTAGGAGGTAAATGCAGACAACTGTGATTGAACAACAATAAGATAATTTTTTTAAAAAGACAGAGTAAGACAGTCCTGTCACTTCTCATGTTTGTATGTGCTATTATTCAATTATTTACTAGTAATTTTGGAAAAATACAAAGAAAAATACAAGAACAAGTAAAATAATACTTTATAGTCATTTTTGTGTTTGGCATAGCAGAGTCATTTTTTTTTCTTTTCCCTACTTTTTGGTCTTTCCTCCTTTTGTACATTAATTATTTTGGCCTCTGTCATAAGATTTTTCCTTCCAGGTCTGATATATTTTCCAGGCCAATTTCTGTCCAACTTACCAGCCTGTAACAACTGACGTCCTTTATGTGAGTGATCTTCATTAACACTGCATGGTAACAACCAACTCTCTTTGGATTTTACTGTAGTCTGAAGTTTTTGTAACACTGATATCTTATACTTTCACTCTCACTACAATTAACTTCTTTCAGCTCATTTACTTTTACACTACCCAAAATATACTATTTATTTAGTCCAAAACCTCCTGCAAAACACAAAACGGAAAAGTTAAATATACTTCTCAGCAAACTGCATTTTATGTCAAACTGTCAAACTCACTCTACTGTTGGTCTCTCCTTGCTAACCCATCTTCCAGAGCACATTTATGTATTCACTTTCTTTCCATAGATCTGATATCCTACTTAAATCTTTCTGTGTAATGTATTTTGCAAAACCTAACTCTAAGTAATCCCTAACCCAATGTTGCCAAGCTCTATTAAAAAAAATTAAATTATCATGGAAGCTAAAGTACCTCACCTGAAACTTGGCAAGCTCCTTCTTGTATTCCTAAATTTCAGCATAAATAAATCCCATTTCTATCACTAACTCATCTCATTCTTCCTCAGTAAACATTGCCTACTACATCACTAAGAAAGTTCAAGCAAAATTTTTCTCAATTAACTGTCTTGGAACATACAAATTGGGCCAATTTAAATATGAGGCATGGTGCCTAGAATACCACAACACTTTTAAGTGCCTACTGGAATTATTTTTACTGTTGTTTATTTCCAGTTGTCCCACACTTTCCCCATTTTTCTCCCCTGACCCACCAACCCTCCTCACCCTAGCTCCAAAAATCATTCTCCACCACATTGTCTGTTCCAATGGGTCCACTATACAGGTTCCTTGACTTGCACTTTCACCTACTGTCCCCATTATACCCCTCCCCTCTGGTCACTGTCAGTTTGTTCTTTATTTCCATGTCTCTGGTTTTATTTTGCTCTTTTGTTTTGTTGATTAGGTTGTACTTTTAGGTGAGATCAAATGGTAATTGCCTTTCACTGACTGGAATATTTCACTTAGCATAATACTTTCCAGTTAATCCATGCTGTCACAAAGGCAGGGGTTCCTTCTTTCTGTTGTATAGTATCCCATTGTGTAAATGTACCACAGTTTTTTGATCTACTCATTCACTGATGATCACTTAGGATGTTTATAGCATTCGGCTATCCTAAAAAAATGCTGCTATGAACATTGAGGTGCATAGGTTCTTTTGAATCAGTATTTCAGGATTCTTAGGGTATAATCCCAACAGTGGAATTACTGGGTCAAAAGGCAGTTCCATTTTTAGTTTTCTGAAAAAATTCCATAGTGTTTTCCACAGTGGGTGGATCAGTCTGCATTTCCATCAACAATGTACTAGGGCTCCCTTTTCTGCATAACCTGGTCAGCACTTGTTGTTTGTTGATTTGGTTATGAGGGACATTCTCACTGGTGTAACATGGTATCTCCTTGTGGTTTTAATTTGCATCTCTCTGATGTCTAGTGATGTTGAGCACTTTTTCATGTGTCAGTTGGCATTCTGTATGTCCACCCTGGAGGAGTGTCTGTTCAGGTCCTTTGCTCATTTTGTATTGGATTGCTTGTCTTCCTGGTGTTGAGTCATGTGAGTTCTTTATATATTGTAGAGTTCAAACCCTTGTCTGTGGTATCATTAATAAATATGTTTTCCCATACTGTTGGTTTCATTTTCATTGTGTTGATGTTTTCTTTAGCCATGAAGAAGTTTTTAATTTTAGTCCCATTTGTTTATTCTTTCCTTCTTACCCTTTGCTCCAGTGGAGGTATGGGTGAAAATATTGCTGTATGGGGTATCTGAAATTTTCCTGCCTATGTTCTCTTCTAGGACTTTTATGGTTTCATGTCTTATATTTAAGTCCTTTATCCATCTTGAGTTTATTTTAGTGCATAGTATAATTTAGTGGTCTAGTTTCATATTTTTACATGTACTTGTCCAAATCTCCCAACACCATTTATTGAAGAGATTACTTGTTTTAATTTATTTATTTTTTTAAAGATTTTATTTATTTATTTTTAGAGAGGGAAGGGAGAAGGAGAGAGAGAGAAACATCAATGTGTGGTTGCTGGGGGACATGGCCTGCAACCTAGGCATGTGCCCTGACTGGGAATCGAACCTGCGATGCCTGCTTCGCAGCCCGTGCTCAATCCACTGAGCTACGCCAGCCAGGGCTGTTTTAATTTATTTTAAAATAAGAAAAAAAAAGAACTTTTAGGTTGAAGAACATGTTTTAATGTATAGTGATATTACATTCAATTTTAGGTCAAATATAATTTTTACCATTTTTTATGAAACCCATGAGGATAAAATGTCCAGGTCTTATGAAAGTCACAATGCAATCCTGTCCACAAAAGTCCTCGCATTTGCACCTGTTATGGTGGCATCCCTATGTCTCAGTCTAACTGGGCATCAGCCTTTTTACCATTTCTTAAAATTCCATTTATGCTCTAGATCTGTCTTTCCTTGTTCTACCAGTTATTTCTTCCAGAGTCCTGAGATTTCAGCTCTCTTTTTTTTAGTTCTCATTCCTCAGTGTACAAGACCTGTCCAGAAAAATTTCAGTCATTTTTAATATAATAAGAACAGTTTGCAAAACTAGTGTAACCTGGCAACCAAGGAGAGTGGACTGGAATGAGCATGTGTGAACAATGATGACATCATTGTACTAGTCAGTGGGGGTGGTAGATGACATTAAGTGAGCATGTGTACTGTGTGGCCATCGGATTCAAAATGACAGAGTAAGCAGAGCAATGAATCTGTATCCAATTTTGCAGTAAGCTTGAACATTCTTCCTCAGAAACTATTTGGATGATTCAGAAATCCACAGCTATGGGCAACTTGTGACTGGCAGCTTCATCAAAACAACATGCCCACTCATTCATTACATGTCATGTAGACTGTTTTGGTGAAACATCAAATCACCCAGATGACTCAACCCCTCCATAGCTCAGATTTGGCACCTGCAATTTGTGCTTTTCCCAACACTAAAATCACCTTTGAAAGGGAAGGGCTTTCAGTCTATCAATGAGATTCAGAAAAATATGACAGGGTAGCTGATGGTGACTGGGAGAACCATGTGAGGTCCCAAGGTGACTGACTACTTGGAAGGGAACTGAGGCATCATTGTCCTACATACAATATTTCTTGTATCTTCTTCAATAAATATCTCTGCTTTTCAAATTACATGGTTGGATGCCTTCTAAGCATACCTCATTTATAATATTTATGTTCCATAAAGTTACTAGAAATACAGAATTAATGAATAGTAAACCATTGCTCCCAGGACAATACAGAATTGGGTGAGGTTCTGGTCATAACATTATATCACAGGGTAAACATGTAATCTTATTTCATATGTTTTTTACTTTAAAGACACTTAAATCTATATATGTTTTTGACTCATTAACATTAAAATCATGGCCAAGAACACCCATGCACATTATTTTGTAAGGCACATTACAGCACTGTGCTTAGAAACACTAGACAGCACATTCAGCACTTCACTTGAGCCATTTTAATCAGTGAAATTACAAACAAAAAGCATGAAAACATTAGCCCTAGACAGACTAATACGTAGTGTTCCTTTCCAGTATGAAAGTTGAAACAAGAAGGCTGAGTGTCTTTCTGTTGGAACTCAGCTTGGAGCATAGGCGCTGAAAGACATGTTTCCCCTGTTCTGTGTTTATACATAAATGACCACCAAAAGACAGTGAGTATTGGCTTTGGGGGTTAGAAATAAATTTTTAAAGTAGATAAATTAATGAACATGGAATCTGAGAATATTGGGAGTTGATTATTTGTGTGCTATGGACTAAATTGTGTTACTTCAAAATTCATATGTTAAATGTCTTAACTCCAGTACCTTAAGATGTTATCGTATTCAGAGTTAGAGTCTATATGGAGGTAATTAAATGAAATTGAGGTCATAAAGGGAAGCTGTAATGAAATCTGACTTGTGTCTTTTCAGAAAAGACATTAGGACACACACAGACACTGAGGATGCATGCACACTTCGAAAAGGCCAGTGAGGACATAATATGAAGTTGACCACTTGCAAACCAAGAAGAGAAGCTTTAGGAGAAACTAAAGTTGCCAACATCTTGATCTTGGATTTCTAGTCTCCAGAACTGTGAGAAAATGAATATTTGTTATTATACCATAAGCCCATGGTATTTTGTTATGGCAAACTAATACCATAGGCTCAAGTATCTCCTACTTGTTACATTTCCAAGGCCAATGAACAATATTACATGTTTATTTTATTTGGATTCTCAGTAGTACTTAAAACACTTGACAAGCTATGTTTTTCTTAAAAGTATCTCCTTTCTTGGCTGTCATTTACAACTAGTTTTTCTTCTTCAACTTTATTTCTATTTTTTATGGGATCCTCTTCATTCATGGAGTGCATAAACATCACTGTCATGCAAGAAACTAAGTTTATTTTTCTACTTTTAAAGTCATGTATATTGTGTCAAACAATAGTCCTTCACATCAATTCAACACCAACAGTAATCCCCAGTTAGGATATGATGAAAAAGAAAACTTTATTCAGTGCAAAGCAGCTCAAATGTGGTACACTGTAGTTGTGAGGAAGCACTGGGTCCAGATTTCTCTTAAACTAGACAGCATGGCTCTGCTCCTCACTGAGGCATCTCTCAGTGAGTCATCTCCCTTATCTCAATCCAGCTAGGAAGATGCAGTCTTTAGTCTCTGGTGGAAAGGGAAGTATGCTTCCAGAGGCAGAGGGGAGCTAGCTTATGAAGACAGAGGTCCCTGCCTCAGGCCCCTGATTGTTCTGTCCTCCTGCAATTGAGGACTCTGAATGCTCAATGTTTTATTGGTCCAAAAGACACTTTCCTGATTGGTCAGAATCGAGCTGCTCTCATTGGTCAGTGAATATTGTTAGGGATATAGCTGCACAGGTCTGATGAGATGAGAAAAGCCTTAGCCCTGTGGTTGAAACAAAACATCAGGAACTCCTTTATAAGTCCTGGCTCAGATGGCAGAAACACCGTGCAGACAGCCTGCTCAGTGCAGAAGCAGTAGTTCAGAGCAGGCTTCTCCCTAATGTGCAGTTTGCATGAGAGGTCCTGTGCATAAATGGCTGCAAGGTTCTTCTATTTTTTTAATTTATTTTTTTTTAATTCAGCCCAGTTAGCCACTGGGAGTACTTCTGAGGATAGATGTTCTTTCTCACAGTCTGCATTTGACATTTACTATAATTTACCATCCAAGACAAATCTATTCTGGAACTGAAACACAAATGAGACCTAGATATAGTTGATATGAGTCAGAACTTCATTGTCTGGAAGCTTATTGATTAAGGGCTATTCTCCAGTCCTCCTTATTTGTTTCCTCTTTAAGGGGGTTTAACCCATACAGCCAGCAACATGTCAGGGGAAGAAAGGTCAGGTTAGGGCCCAAAACACATGAGCAGTGATATTAAATGCCAAGGGGTCTAAACAGCATGGCCAGCAATATTCTAGAGGAGGAAAGTTTAATCTGGAGGTGAGGTCCTTGTTTCCCCATTTACACCCATTACTTGACACCTGAAGCTTTCCAGCCTGGCGACATTCTGTACTGGCCTATCATCTTTGCTCTGCTCATGTCTGTATAACTTCTGACCACAGTACCTTTGACACAAAGTTCAACATGAAAAAAGGAACCATTGTGCCATTTCTTAGGAGCACTATTTAACTGTACAGCTTGGTCTCTGCTTTTCCAAATCATTTTGAAAAGCCTTATGTAATGAATATTGTCAGATTTCCAATGGTTATTTCCTTTTTAAGTATATTTTATTAATTAAGCTATCACAATTTCCCTACTTTTTCTCCCCTTTATCCCCCTCCACCCCCACCCCTTTCTCTCCAGAATTCCCTTCCCCCTTACTTCATGCTCATGGGTTGTACATAAAAGTCCTTTGGCTTCTCCATTTCCTATATTATTCTTAACCTCCCCCTATTTTGTACCTAAAAATTATGCTTCTTATTCCTTATATCTTTTCCCCAATTCAACCCCTCCCCCTTCTCACTGATACCCCTCTTTGTGATCTCCATTTCTGTGATACTGTTCCTGTTCTAGTTGTTTGCTTAGTTTGTTTTTATTTTCATTTTTAGGTTCAATTATTGATGGTTGTGCATTTATGGTCATTTTACTGTTCATACAATTGAACTTCTTTTCTTAGATAAGTACCTTAATACTTCATATAATAAGTGCTTGGTGATGATGAACTCTTTGAACTTTCCCTCATCTGGAAAGCATTTGGTCTGCCCTTCCATTCTAAATGATAGCTTTGCTGGATAGAGCAAACTTGAATGAAGGTCCATGATGTTCATGACTTTGAATACTTCTTCCCAGGTTCATCTTGCCTGTAAGGTTTCTTTTGAGAAATCAGCTGGTAGTCTTATGGGAACTCCTTTGTAGGTGACTGTTTCCTTTTCTCATGCTGCTTTGCAGATTCTCTCCTTATCTTTACTCTTGAGTAATTTCATTATGACGTGTCTTGGTGTATGCCTTCTTGGGTCCAACTCCTTTAGGACTCTTTGAGTGTCCTGGAATTGTATGTCTATTTCCTTCACCAGATGGGGGAAGTTTTCCCTCATTGTTCTTTCAAATTTGCCTTCAATTTCCTGTTCTTCCTGTTCTCTTTTTATTACCATTTTGATTTGGATGTTGGAATATTTAAAATTGTCCCAGAGATTCCTAATCTTCTCAATTATTTGAATTCTTGTTTCTTAATTCTGTTCTGGTTGAATGTTTCTTACTTCTGTTCCAAATAGGTGATGTGAGTCCCGATTCCTTTCACTTCACTATTGATTCCATGGATATATTTTTTAATTTCAATTTTCATAGCCTTCACTTCTTCCCTTATTTTGAAGCTGTAGTTAGTCATTTCTGTGACCATAATGACTACCAGTGTTTTGAGCTCTGCATCTGATAGGTTGGCCGTCTCCTAATGACATGGTTCTTTTTAAGAAATTTAGATATGTTATTTTATTCACCCACATTTCTTTTTCTCAGTGTACCTGTTACATTGAGATGGGGAGAGGCTTAGGTATTCACCAAGGTAGGACAACCCACTTCACTGCTTTGTTGTGCTGTATGTGGGGGAAGGGTCAGAGACAGAATAATGCCACTTATTTGGCTCTCACCCTGCTTTCAGTCACTTCCCTTACTACCCTCAAGCAACACAACCCCCCCAGGTTTTTAAGCCCAGAGATTTTAAAGCTTTATTTCTCCATGCTGGAACCCTGGGTTGTGGGGTCTGACTCACTTTCTAGTTGTTCCTCCCCATTTATGCAAACTTGAATGTGGGACGACTTGGTCAGCAAGCCACCACCTTCACTGCCGAGTCTCCCAGCCACCTCATTGACAGATGTCATCTCCTCCAGAGCTGCCCATCTCTGACCCTCTTACTGATCTAGATGAATATTTATTCTTTAGCTCCTTTATTGTCAGATTTACATGCACATTGATTTTCTGGCAGTTTGGGATTTTCCCCCCTCTCTTGTTTTTTTAGTAGGTGTTCTATAAAGTGGTCTCAATTTTCCTCCCACAATTTACCCCCACCACACCAACCCCCAGCTCCCACCTTCAAGACTACCCCACTTTGGTTTTGTCCATGTGTCTTTTATACATGTTCCATAATGACCCATCCCCCTGCTAGCCCCTATATCCCCTCAAAGTTCCTCTCTTGTTACTGTCAGTTTGTTCTTTGTTTCAATGACTCCAGTTATGGTTTTTTGTTTGTTTTTTTTGATGATTATATTTCACTTATAAGTGAGAACAAATGATAGTTGTCTTTCACTGCTTGGCTTATAATGCTCTCCAGATCCATACATGTTGTCATGAAGGGAAGTAGCTTATTGTTTCTGTCTGTTACATTGTATTCCCTTGAGTAATGTACCTTTAAGTCAAAGGTACATTGTCAGTAAATGTTCCTTTGAGTCAAAATGTTTTGATCCACTCATTTACTGGTGGGCACTTAATTAGCTTCTGACACTTGCCTATTGTAAATTCTGCTGCTATGAATATTGGGAAGCATAGGTTCTTTTGAATTGTTGTTTCAGGATTCTTAGGATATAAACCCAGCAGTGGAATTGACAGGGCAAAAGCAGTTCCATTTTTAGATTTCTGAGAAAATTTCATACTGTTTTCCACAGTGGCTATACCAGTCTACATTCCCACCAACAGAACATTAGGGTTCCTTTTTCTCCATATCCTCTTCAACACTTGTTTGTTGATTTGTTTATAATGGAAATTTTGACCAGTGTGAAGTGGTATTTCATTGTGGTTTTAACTTGCCTCTCTCTAATGGCTAGTGATGTTGAGAATCTTTTCATATGTCTCTGAGCCCTCTGTATGTCCTCCTTAAAGAAGTGTCTGTTAAAGTCCTTTGCTCATTTTTTAACTGAGTTGTTTCCCTAGAGTGGAGTCGCGTGAATTCTTTATATATTTTAGATATCAAACCCTTGTCTATGGTATCATTTACAAATATATTTTCCTACACAGTTGGTTCCCTTTCCATTTTGCTGATTTTTTTTTTTTAGCTCTGCAGAAGCTTTTTATTTTGATGAAGTCACATTTGTTTATTCTTTCTTTTATGCCCCTTGTTCCAGGGGACATATTGGTGAAAATATTGCTGTGTGGAATATCTGAGATTTTCTTCCCTATGTTCTCCTCTAGGAATTTTATGGTGTGGTGACTTATATTTAAGTCTTTTGTCCATCTTGAGTTTATTTTTGTGCATGGTGTCAATTGTCAGTCATTTCATTTTTTGCATATACCTGTCCAGGTCTTCCAACACCGTTTCTTGAAGAGGGTATTTTTACACCATTTCATAGTGCTACCCCCCTTATCAAATATTAATTGACCATAGAGACTTGGATTTATTTCTGGGCTCTCTGTTCTGTTTCATTGGTTCATGTGCCTGTTTTTATGCCAGTACCAGACTGTTTTGATTACTGTGGCATTGTAATGTAGTTTTATATCAGTTACTGTGACTCTTCCTACTTTATTGTTGCTTCTCAAAATTGCTGCAACTATTCAGGGTCATTTATGCTTCCAAATAAATTTTTGAAATGTTTGTTTCATATCTTTGAAATGTATCATTGGTATTTCTCAAAGATTTTATTTATTTGTAGATAGAGGGGAAGGGAAGGAGAAAGAGAGGGAAAGAGACATCAATGTATGGTTGCCTCTCATTCACCCCCTACCGGGGACCTGGCCCACAACCCATACATGTGTCCTGAGTGGGAATCAAACTGGTGACTCTTTGATTCTCAAGCCCACTTTCAATCCACTGAGCTACACCAGCCAGGGCTGTCATTGGTATTTTGATACGATTGCATTGAATCTCTAAATTTTGGAGTGTGGTATGTACATTTTGATGATGTTAATTCTTCCAATCAATGAATACAGTACATGCTTCCATTTGTTTCTTCCTTCATTTCTTTCTTCAGTGGTGTGCAGTTTTCTGAGTACAATTCTTTTATCTCCTTGGTTTGGTTTATTCTTAGGTGTTGTATTTTTCTTGTTGCTATATCAAATGGGATTTTTTTTTCTGGTTTCTCTCTCTGATATTTCATTGTTGGTATAATGAAATGCCTTGAAATTCTAATTACTGACTTTGTATCCTGCTGTTTTGTCTAATTCAATTATTAGGTCCAGTAGTTTTTTGGTGGAGTCTGTAGGATTTTCTATGTATAGTATCATGTCATTTCCATATAATGACAGTTTTTCTTCTTCTTTTCCACTTCGGAGTTTTGCTTTTTAAAATATTTTACTATTTTTGTTTTGCCAAGTACAATTGCCTCCATTTCACTCCACATCTCCCTCCCACCACAGACATCCCCACCTCCTATTCTCTATCCTACCCCCTTTGGTTTGTCCATGTGTCCTTTATTCATGTTCTTAACAACTCTTTCCCATTTTCCCCTAAGTATGCCCTCCCACCTTCCTTCTGGTGTCAGTTTATTGTTAATTTCAATGTCTCTGGTTATGCTTGCTTCTGTGTTTTGTGATTAAATTTCTCCTATAGGTTAGATCATATGGTATTTGTCTGACACTGTCTGGCTTATTTCATTTAGCACAATACTCTTCAGATCCATCCATGCTGCCTCAAAGGGTAGGAGCTCCTTCTTTCTTTCTGCTACACAGTATTCCATCATATAATTATACCACACATTTTGACTCACTCATTTACTGATAGCCACTTGGGTTGCTTCCAGCACTTGGCTATCATAAACTGTGCTGCTATGAACATTGGTATGCATGGGTTCTTCTAAATTGGTGTTTCAGTTGCCTTAAGGTATTGTCTCAGCAGTGGAATGTCAAATCAAAAAGCAGTTCCATTTTTAGGTTTTTGAGGAAATTTCATAGTGTTTTCCACAGTGGCTGCACCAGTTTGGATTCCCACCAACAATGTACTAAGTTTCCCTTTTCTCCACAACCTGGCTAGCAAATGTTGTTTGTTGATTTGGTTATCATGGCCATTCTGCAAGGTCTGAGGTAGTAGTGGTTTTAATTTTCACCTCTCTGATTGATGCACTTTATTTATTTTTCTTGTCTGATCTCAGTGTCCAGGACTTCCAATCCTATGTTGAATAAAAGTGGTGAAAGCAGACATCCTTGTTTTCTTCCCCATCATAGTAGAAATGCTTTCAGTTTTAACCTTTGATTATGATGTTGGCTGTAGTTTTTTCATAGATGACCTTTATTTTGTTGAGGTGTGCTTCCCCTATTCCTACTTTGCTGATTGTTTTTATCATAAATGGGTGCTGGACCTAGTCAAATGCTTTTTCTGCATCTCTTTGTATGATCATGTGATTTTAATATTTCCTTTTGTTAATATGATATATTACATTTATTGCTTTGTGAAATTGTACCATCCTTTCATCCCTGGGATAGATCCCACTTGATCATATTCTATTATCTTTTTAATGTATTGGGGTATACTATTTGCCAATATTTTGTTGAGGATTTATCATCTGTGTTCATTAGTGACATTGGCCTGTTGTTATGTTTCTTTGTTGTGGTTTTATCTGGTTTTGGGGTTAAATGATGATGGCTTCATAAAAAGAGCTTGAGAGTCTCCAGTCTTCTTGGATTTTTTTGAAATAGCCTGTGAGGAGTAGGAATTAGCTCTTCCTCAAATATTTTGTAAAACTCTCTTGTATAACCATCCAGTTCAGGGCTTTTGTGTGCTGGGAGTGTTTTGACCTCTCTTCCTCAACATTTCTGCATTAGGAACCCACCTAGGTGGCACCAACCTTGACTCCCAAAAGGAACAGTGAATCTGATCACTACTGCTTAGACATGCTGAAGAGACTGAGAAGGAAAGCAAGCCTTTTTATCAACAAAACAAAAAAGCAAGCAAAATATAACCAGAGACATTGAAATTAAAAACAAACTGACAGTAACCAGAGGTGAGGCAGAAGGGGATAATGGGGGGAAAAGGGGTAACAGTTCTCAGGAACAACTACAAAGGACACATAGACAAGGCCAAAGGTGGGTAGAATCAAGTGTGGGAAATGGGGATGGGTGGGTGGTGGGAATGGAGAGGGAAAAATGGAAACAACTGTACTTGAACAACAATAAAAAAAAGAAAAAGAAAAGGAAAACAAAAAACAAACCAACAAAAAAAGAAAAGGCAGTGTGACCCTGGAAGATTTCAGAATCTCTGCCAAAAGATTTGAAAACCAGGGTGAAATGGACAAATTTGTAGTAAAATTTAATGTCTCAACACTGAATGAAGATGAAGCAGAAAGCCTGAACAGTGATAACTGTTGGAGAAATTGAAGCAGTAGTGAAAAAACTCCAGGCATACAAAAGCCCTGGATTGGGTGGTTTCACAGGAGAATTTTACAAACATTTAAAGAAAAGCTAACCCCTATTCTTCTTAGAATATTTCAAAAAATCAAAGAAGAAGGAAGACCCCCAAACTCTTTTATGAAGATAGTATCATTCTAATTCCAATACCAGATAAAGATACAATGGAGGAAGAAAACTACAGGAAAATATTGATGATGAACATAGATGCTGAAATCCTTATTGGAAAAATAAGATACTGGAAAAACACATCCAGGAACACATTAAAAATATCATACACGATGAACAAGTGGGATTCATCCCAGGTGTCCAAGTGGGATTCATCCCAGGGGTACAGTAATTGCAATCAATAAACATAATACATCATATAAACAAAAGGAAAGAAAAAAATCATGTGATCAGTTAAATAGATGAAAAAAAAAGTATTTGATAATGTATAGCACTCATTTATGATAAAAACACTCCAAAAAGTAGGAGTACAGGGAGCAACCTCAATATGATAAAGGCCATATATGAAAAAACCTACAGTCAACATCATACTCAATGGGCAAAAACTAAAAGCTTTCCTAGTAAAATCTGAAACAAGACAATGATGCCCACTTTCACCACTTCTGTTTAACACAATATTAAAAATTATTGCCATAGCAACCACACAAGAAGAAGAAATAAAAGGCATCAACATTGGAAAGGAAGGAGTAAAACTGTCATTGTTTTCAGATGACGTTAGTGTACCTAGAAAACCCTATGCACTGCACCAAAAAACTACTTGACCAAAGAAGTGAATTTGGGAAAACAGCAACATTCAAAGTCAATATACAGAAATTGAAAGCATTTTTATACACCAACAATGAAACATCAGACACACAAGTTAGGAAAAAATCTCATTTGCTATAGCAATAAGAAAAAAAAATACCTAGGAATAAACCTTACCAAGGTGATAAAAGACCTGTATTCAGAAAACTACACAACACTGAAGAAAGAAATTAGGGAAAACAAAAATAACTGGAAGCATGTACTATGTTCAAATGTTTTTTCCTTAAGACAAGGGTGCCTGGTTTGAACACTTTTACTCAATACACCTTTATAATACTGGAAATTCGAACCATAGTGATAGACAAGAAAAATAAATGAAAGTTATCCAATTTGTATAGGAGGAAGTAAAATGGAAATTATTCTCAGCATGATACTGTACACAAAAACTTTTATAATCTACACTAAAAAAACTACACAACTAAGTGAATTTGGCACAGTAGTAGGATATAAAGTCAATATCCAGAAACAAATGACATTCTTGTACACTAACAATAAATTATCAGAAAGAGAAATAGAGGAAACTTTCCATTTACTACAGCAACAGAAATAAAAATGTACCTAGAATAAGTTTAATCAAGGATGTAAAGACTGTTTTTAGAAAACTACTGAAAAAAAATTGAGGAAGTTCTAAATAAATGGAAGCATATACCATGTTCATTGGTTAGAGAATTAACATCATTATAATGTGTCATGGACCCCCACTCGTGGGGTCCATGGCATTGTAGCTGAAACAGAAGAAATTCACACAGACCACCAAATCCTGTGGAAGAAAAGGGCAAGGGGCTTCTCTCTCAGGGGGACCAAAAGCCTCAGCCCTTGCTCCAACAAGCTTTTATTGTCTTACTGGGCACATTACAAGAAGGTCCTCATTAACCGTACACAGGCTTGCTTTAGGTGGTTACCTTACACAGAAAACAAAGGAGAGGATGCTGGTAATCACATCACAGAAGAGGGATATTTGCAAATGAAAAGGCAAAAGTGGTTGAACCAGCTACACTGGTCCTTGGAAGGTTTAGCATGGTTTTTAGGAAGTTACTTTGTAGTAAATGTTTGCCACTGGGGGCTGGGCCCACACCATGCAAGATGGTGTACTTCAATAATGTCCATACCACCCAAAGCAATCTATAGATTCAATACAATTACTATTAAAATCCCAATGGCATGTTTCACAAGTCTAGAACAAATATTCAAAAAATGTACATGGAACCAAAAAACTCTGAATAGTCTCAGCAATCCTGAGAAACAAGAACAAAGTTGTAGGGACCACAATACTGATATTAAACTACACTATAAGGTCACTGTAATGAAGACAGTGTAATGAAGACAGTCATTTACTGGCATAGAACAGACACATAAATCAATGGAATAGAATAGAGAGCCCAGAAATAAGTCAATGTCTCTCTGGTCAATTAGTATTTGACAAAGCAGGCCGGAGCATAAAGTGGAGTAAAATTAATCTCTTCAATAAATGGTGTTGAGAGAACTGGACAGGTACCTGCAGAAAAAAATGAAACTAGACCATCAACTTACACTATACACCAAAATAAAGTCAAAATGGATAAAGGGC
The DNA here is from genome assembly GCA_004024845.1 of Tonatia bakeri. Taxonomy (NCBI): domain Eukaryota; kingdom Metazoa; phylum Chordata; class Mammalia; order Chiroptera; family Phyllostomidae; genus Tonatia; species Tonatia bakeri. Next base: position 1,274 of record PVIA01015795.1, on the reverse strand, counting down.
TTAAATATAAGTTGTGATACCATAAAACTTCTAGCAGAAAACAAAGGCAGTAAAATGTGAAACCTCCTATATAGCAATATTTTTCCTGATATATGTCCCAGGGCAAGGGAAATTAATGAAAAATAAACAAATGGGACTACATCAAATTAAAAAGTTTCTGTGTGGCTAATGAACCATCATTAAAGTGAAAAGGGAACCAACTGTATGGTAGAATGTATTTGGCAATTTGACAAGTGCTTAACCTACAAGACATATAAAGAACTCATATGACTCAATACAAAGAAAAAAATTACAAAATGGGCAAAGAACCTAAATAGACACTTTTCCAAGGAGGATTTATAGATGGCCCATAGACATATGAAAAAGTGCTTTACAACCCTAGCCATCAGAAAGATGCAAATTAGATATCACCTCACGCATTTTGAAGAGCTAACTTTAAAAAATTCTTTAACTGGAACATAATCAACAACAAAAAAAAGCAAACAAAATATAATCAGAGTCATTAAAATTAAGAACAATCTAACAATAGCCAGAGGAGAGGGCGGAGGGGACAATGGGGAAAAGGGTTGTCAGGAACTACCATAAAGGACACGTGGACAAAACCAGAGGGAGGGTGGAAGCAAGGGCGGGAGTTAGGTTTGGCTGGGGTGGGGGTGGGGGAGGAGTGGTGGGGAGAAAATGCAGATAACTGTAACTGAACAGTAATAATTAAAAATAAAATTAAAAATAAATAAATAAAAAATCAATAAACAGCCCTCGCTGGTGTGGCTCAGGGGATTGAGCACTCACCTGTGAACCAAAGTGTCACTGTAACATGGTGAAGCCAAGAGGGGGACCCCAAATAGGGATTTGGAATGGGGTCCAGAACTCAAGGTCTCCAGGAAATATTAGAAAAATATATAGGATGTCCTCCCCCATCCCTGCCACAGGTTTGAGTTGGGGGAAGGGGCACATGGAGCAGGAACATGCAGAGCTATTTTGTATGGCAACAGCTTTGCAGCTAACATCTGGCATAGTCATTTAACATATCTATAACCTTCAACTGGTTTCATAGATAAGTTAAATAGCTGTGGCCATGCGTTGAACCAGGGGGATGGAAGTGACTTGCACCCAAGATGTAACTGGGAGGCAGCTCCCCCTGATTACAGTGCCTGTGTGAGAGCTTGGAGAAGATGGGCTCCATACAATGGAGCCCACCTGCCCAGACTTACGATGGCAGCCCAGTAAAGCTAGAAGAATACAGGAATGCTGGCAGGTGTAAATGATTGTAGGAG